>SEYY01006175.1:0-7500 GCA_009176605.1 Armadillidium nasatum | reverse complement strand
TTTTTCTATCTCTCTTTCTTCCTTTCTTTTTTCTTCTTTTTCTTCTTCTTCCTCTTTCTTTCTTTCTTTTTTCTTCTTTCTTTGTTACTTTCTGTTTCTTTCCTTCTTTTCCTTTATTTCTTATTCTTTCTTTATTCTTCCTATCTTTCTTTTTCTTTCTTTCTTTCTTTTTCTTTCTTTGTTTCTTTGTTTCTTTGTTTCTTTGTTTCTTTGTTTCTTTATATCTCTGTACCTTCTCTCTTCCTTCCTCCTCTTCCACAATTTCTTTCTTTCACATTTTTGTTATTTTATATTCTTGTCTTCAAATATAAGAAAAGTTTTCTTTTAATTTTCTTCAATTTAAGTCTGACATCTTTCAAAATTGTTTGGCGTTTGTTTGTGTGTGTTTTTTGTTAGTTTGTTTGATTATGTCTGTTTGACAGTCTGTCTGTTAGAATTTCTTTTACTTTCCTTTTTTTTCTGCATAGTCTTTTTATTTCCCGTGAGAATTTTTGTTTATTCTGGAAATGTCAGTGATTGACACTCTGTTATATATATATATATATATATATATATATATATATATATATATATATATATATATATATATATATATATATATATATATATATATATATATATATATATATATATATCAAATCTATTTAGTTGATATATAAACTCAAAGCTGAAAAAAATCAAAATCAAATTTAATAATAATAATAATAATAATAATAATAATAATAATAATAATAATAATAATAATAATAATAATAAAAATAATAATAATATTACTAGTAAATAACAAAAATAAAAATAATAATAATAATTACGATAATAATTATAACAATCATTACCATTATCATCATTATCACTATTAATTATAACTAATACTTAAGAAAGATAGGTACATAAGTGTTCTTTATTATTTTAATGATAAGTAGTTTTAAATGTTTGTTCTAAAAGACTACTATATATATATATATATATATATATATTATATATATATATATATATATATATATATATATATATATATATATATATATATATATATATATATATATATATATATATATATATATATATATATATATATATATATATATATATATATATATATATATAATATATATATATATATATATATATATATATATATATATATATATATATATATATATATATATATATATATATCTGAAGCCCGGTTGGAAGGAACAAAGAAACCTAACAGTGTCTGTGACGTCATGTTTTACGGAGCCTCGAGTCCGAGAGACGGAATCGTTCATCAACCTAGTTCGGCTCTACTCTGGAATTTGGAAGGACAACTTACCTGTAGTTACTTGTTTGTTCCTGGTGCTAATCAGAGTCTACAATTGACTGTAAAGTATTTTTTAACTGTAACAGTTATATATATATATATATATATATATATATATATATATATATATATATATATATATATATATATATATATATATATATATATATATATAATATATATATATAGATATATATGTATGTATGTATAATATATATATATAATATATATATATATATATATATATATATATATATATATATATATATATATATATATATATATATATATATAATATATATATATATATATATATATATATATATATATATATATATATATATATATATATATATATATATATATATATATATATATATATATATATATATATATATATATATATATATATATATATATATATATATATATATATATATATATATATATATATATATATATATATATATATATATATATATATATATATATATATATATATATATATATATATATATTATATATATATATATATATATATATATAATATATATATATATATATATAAATATATATATATATATATATATATATATATATATATATATATATATATATATATATATATATATATATATATATATATTTATATATATTATATATATATATATATATATATATATATATATATTATATATATATATATATATATATATATATATATATATATATATATATATATATATATATATATATATATATATATATATATATATATATATATATATGTCATCCAGATGTAATGTCCAGAGGCCTACTAAATTCCACCAGAGCTGGAGGGGAGTCAGAATTATAGAAGGTTAATAACCTACATGTCCCGATACACGGCGTTTGAAGGTGTGTAAGTCATTGGAAATTAGGAAAATAAACAAAGAAAGTATGCTCCAGACTTTACCAGTAGAGTACAATATATAAATATTACAATATTACAATATGAATATTACAATAAAAACATTAAAAACAAAAATATAAAAATCATACCTTTTTTTCAATCAACGTTATAGAACAATAAATAAATATGTCAATAATATTATAGTACTATACGATATACAATATACAATACATAAACATTACAATATGAATATTACAATAAAAACAGAAAATACAAAAAATAAATATCAACTTTTTTTAATTAATGGTATAGAACAATAAATAAATAATTATGTAAATCATATTACAGTACTATAAATATACAATATATAAATATTACAATATTACAATATGAACATTACAATAAAAACAGTAAATACAAAAATATAAAAATCATAACTTTTTAATTAACGGTATAGAACAATAAACAAATAACTATGTATATCGTATTACAGTATTATACAATATATAATATTACAATATTATAATATGAATATTACAGTAAAAACAGTAAATACAAAAAAATAAAAATCTAATCTTTTTTTAATTAAAGTTATAGAACAATAAATAAATAAATATGCAAATCATGTTACAGGATTATACAATAAACAATACAAAAGTCTTTGAATATTACAATAAAAACAATAAATACAAAAATATAAAAATCATAACTTTTTTTTATCGTTATAGAATAATAAATAACTATCTATTTAAATCATACTACAGTACTATGCAATAAACAATACACATGGCTATATGAATATTACAATAAAAACAATAAATACAAAAATATAAAAATCATAACCTCTCCAATTTATTGTTATAAAAAATTCAAAAAAAATTCAAAAAAAAAAAATGGTTTTGAAATTTGTTTTTCGATAAAGGTGAAATTGTGTAACGGAACAATACATCTTTCATCGTATGGAAAATAGTGTAAACAATTTCCTTTAGCATAAATTTTAACAAATATAAAAAATAAAAATAAATAAAAAAAAAAATTTTTTTTTTTTAAAAATTTTAAAAAAAAAAAAAATGTATATTAAAAAAAAAAAAAAAAAAAAAAAAAAAAAGAAAAATCAAAATTTTGAAATAGAGGAAATGAAAATTTTAACATTTTGTGTCAATATATACAAAGCGATTCTGGAAGTGTTTGTGCGTTTTCTCATAAATATACAGTAACTATATTTAACATATAAGGAAAACATATATAATATATATATATATATATATATATATATATATATATATATATATATATATATATATATATATATATATATATATATATATATATATATATAAACAATTCTGCATATTAATAGGCACACATATATGTATATTCATTTTTTTATTTAAAAAATTAATGAGCTAATGGTGGGTTCTGTGTAGGCCCTAATCATTTTCTTTCACAGTCATTCGAAATAACCTATTCTACATTGTTATACATAATACATATGTTGACTGTATAGAATACATATATTAATACACTAAACATTATATTTAAATATACATATTTATATAATTTGGTTTCTCTTTTAAAAAAATAAATAAAAAATTAAATTAATTAATAATTAAATAAATAAATAAATAAAGAATGAATAAATAATAAATAAATGAATAAAAATTTAAATTATTAAATAAATTAATAACTAAAATAAAAAAATAAATAAAGAATGAATAAATAATAAATAAAATAAATAAATAAATAATTAAATTAATAAATAAATAATAAATAAATTAATAAATAATAAATAAATAAATAAATAAATAGAAATGAATAAATAAAAGTAAATAAATAAAAAATTAAATAAATAAATAAATTAATAAATAAATAAATAAATAAATAAATAAATGAAGAATGAATAAATAATAAATAAGTAAATAAAAAATGAACAAATATGTGAAGAATCAATAAATAAATAAAAAATAAGAAATAAGCAAATAAATAAATAAATAAATAAATAAATAAATAAATAACTAATTAAATGTTATGTGAATATTATTTTACAAGAAAGAGGTAAAAATATTTTTTTATAAAACAAAAATAAATTTCGTTTTCAAGTTTTATATCCTTCTTATGTTTCAAAGATATATGTATATATATATATATATATATAATATATAATATATATATATATATATATATATATATATATATATATAATATATATATATATATATATATATATATTATATATATATATTGTATAATATATATATATATATATATATATATATATATATTATATATAATATATATATATATATATATATATTATATATATATATATATATATATATATATATATATATATATATATATATATATATATATATATAATATATATATATATATATATATATATATATATATATATATATATATATATAATATATATATATATATATATATGTATGTGTATGTGTGTGTGTGTTTGTTCGTGTATCTTCTGCTTGCTTGAATATATATGATAAAATGAAGATTTCGTGTCCTCTGGTGATATAGCAGGAAGATTTTTGGTCTTCATAAAATATTCAAGTTAATACAAGAGCAACGCGAGAGCGATTTAGTTCTTCGAGAGAGCTTCGGTACTTGCACTCTGAATCTTCTTCTGAATATTCAATAGAAAGAAGATTGAAAGAAGATGAATAGAAATTTGTTGGTGTGACAGAGAGGGGGGTGGAATATGGAAAAGATATTAGGCCGAAATATGATACAACACCGGTTTCTGTTTTTCGTTTAAATAAATTTAAATATAGAAAATTTGATGAATAAATGGAGGTCTTCGGTGGGGTTTAAGAATTTTTTTATTTATTTTATTTTTCTTTTTTTTTTTTTTTTTTTTTGGGAAATATGATGCAACACCGGTGTCTGTTTTTCGTTAAAACAAATTTAAATATAGAAAATTTGATGAATAAATGGAGATCTGTTGGTGCTTTAAGAATTTTTTATTTTATTTTATATTTTGAAAAGTTTTTTTTAATTTTATTTGGGCCGAAATATGTTGCAACTCCGGTGTCTGTTTTTCGTTAAAATATTCTTCAAATTTTAATAGAAAAATTTGATGAATAAATATAGTTCTTCGGTTGGTGGTTTATGATTTTTTTTGCTTTATTTCATATATAAAATTTTGAAAGTTTTTTTTAAAATTTTTTTTAGGCCTAAATATGATACAACACCGGTGTCTGTTTATCGTTAAAATATCATGAAAATTTAAATCTTAAAAATTTGATTAAAAAAAATTAAGATTTCTAGTTGTTTTTTTAAGATTTTTTTTTATTTTTTTTATATTTTTGTAAAGTTTCTTACATTATTTCTGTGATAGGTATCCATTGGAGGCTTTTTATTTTATATTCTATATAGAAGAGTAGAACAATGAAACAGTTAATAATATTATTAAAAAAAAAAAAAAAAAAAAAAAAAAAAAAAAAACAAAAAAAAAATTTTTTTTTTTTTTTTTTTTTTTTTTTATTTTTTTTATATTATAATTTTTATATTATATTATATATATAATATATATATATATATATATATATATATATATATATAATATATATATATATATATATATATATATATATATATATATATATATATATATATATAATATATATAATATATATATTATATATATATATATATATATATATATATATATATATATATATATATATATATATATATATATATATAATATATATATATATATATATATATATATATATATATATATATATATATATATATATATATATATATATATATATATATATATATATATATATATATATATATATATATATATATATATATATTGCCTTTATTATTAATTCAAAATGATAATTAGGAAAGATTTGCAAATGGAATTGGCTCCTGAGTTGAATATTACATCCTATAAGCTCTATTCATTAAAGGATAAAAAAATGTTAGCAAAAATTTAAGAATAATCAGTTTATGCATATAAATGTATATATATATATATATATATATATATATATATATATATATATATATATATATATATATATATTATATATATATATATATATATATATATATATATATATATATATATATATATATATATATATATATATATATATATATATAATATATATATATATATATATATATATATATATATATATATATATATATATATATATATATATATATATATATATATATATATATATATATATATATATATATATATATATATATATATATATATATATATATATATATATATATATATATATATTATATGGTAATAATAATAGAAATATAATAGGATTATATTTATAAATATATATGATATTTATCCTCAGTAAATATACATATATATATATATATATATATATATATATATATATATATATATATATATATATATATATATATATTAAAAAATTTATTCTTTTGCTATTTCTGAAACACTGGACGATATTCATGCACGACTGTCTCTAGTGTACGGAGGTCATATATAATTTAAAGTGGTTAATAGCTCAAATGCACTAAATAAAATTCAAATTTATTCACTAATTCATTTAATTTTTCTTAGTTTGAATTTTACTTAAACTCCTCCACTACCCTTTTCTCCCCCTCCTTTCTTCCTTCTTCTCCCCCTCCTCTCCCTCCCCCTCCACCCCCATAGCTCCAAAATGATGTTGCAATTAATCACGTAATTTTTTACAGCACAGTAAAAAAAATAAATAATTAACCTGAAATGGAGAGAAAGCTAGACAAGAAAAGAGATGGAAATAGTATTATTAATGGAGATAGATAATATATATATATATATATATATATATATATATATATATATATATATATATATATTATATATATATATTATATATATATATACATAATATATATATATATATATATATATATATATATATATAATATATATATATATATATATATATATATATATATATATATATATAGTATAATATTAATATATATATATATATATATATATATAATATATATATATATATAATATATATATATATATATTCTCTCCAAATGATCGAATCCATCGCAGGGAACCGGGGTTCAGGCCACTGCAAAACTATTTGCAGTTCTTCGGGATGCAAGTGCCACCCCAATTCGAACCCCCTCGGATAAAGATCATATATATTTTATTGACATAGGAAAGACAGTGTTTCACCTGCTTATTGGTGATGTAAGGGTAAGCTTACCTGATATATAATATATATATATATATATATATATATATATATATATATATATA
>SEYY01006174.1:7500-12500 GCA_009176605.1 Armadillidium nasatum | reverse complement strand
TTTGAAAAAGATGGAGTTTTAAAACATGAGAATTCAAAAAAAAAGATAGCCATTTGTAAATATAATATTGGAGAGATTGCACTAGTGAAGGTAGATAATATCTAAATAATGTTTTCCTTTCTTCACTTAATGAATGCTAATATTCAGAAGACATAGAAATAGAAATTAAACTTTTCAGAATCAAGTGAGCTCTTTGATAATCACTTGTACTTAAACTTGACCTGTTCTGTACTGACATAAAAACTGCCAGAAACCCTCCTCTCCCCACCCAAAAAATAAAAAAATAATAAAAAAAACAAGGTTTCCCTTTTAGGGTACATATATACGGGTATAATAATCTAGCATAGATTGAAGACCTGAGTTGTTGTATGTATGCTGCCACATACCGATATTATGAACGAGAAAATTTTCAAACTGAGGATATAGGACGAGCATTTTAGTACCAGAGAAAAGGCGGATGCCACTGGCTGGGCCAGGCCTATCGCAGATGCCGGAGATTATTTCTCACCAGTGACAAGAGCATTTCACTGATGTACTCGTTTAACGACTGAGTCTTTCGGAACTAACACAAGGAGAAGCCGCTAACATTTTCCACCCCGATCAGGCCTCGAACCCTGGTATTCTCGCTTGCTAGGCCAGTGCTCTACCGCTGAGCTAACGGGGCCGCTATATATATATATATATATATATATATATATATATATATATTATATATATATATATATATATATATATAACTATATATATATATATATTAGTGGTATATCTTTTTCTGACATAAATCTATACACTGGTTAGAAAATAAAGAAAAAGGTTTTAATTTGGTTTAGTGTTTGAAAAAGGTCACCACTAAACTGAAATATCAATATTACTATATGCACGTATAGGGTACAAATGAAATATTTCAGAATAGTTATTTTTAAGCAACTCGAATGATGTTCTTGGGTAGTAAATATTACCTTTTAGAGCATTACTGGTTTATTTCTTTAACATAATGTGCATAATTAACAATAAATACGGAAATACAAGCATACATATAATAATACAAAATTACATATCCATTCTAGAAGTATAAATATCTATATTTTTTATTTTTTTTTTTTTTTTTATGTCTCCTCCGGTGGCAAAGGCCAGAGGCCTACCAAATTCCACCGGAGTTGGGAAAGATCTATTATCATGGTCGATGGGGCCGACATGTCCAGAGCACGGCGTTTGAAAGTATGCAAGTCAAATGAAGTTGGGAAACAGATGAAGGGAGTGTGTTCCAGACTTTACCAGTAGAGTATATGTAAGACTGAGCATAGCGGTTAAGTCTGGGGTCGGAGAGTTGGACAGAGAAAGGATGAGAATGTGTAGAAAGGCGTGTCGCACGAGCTCTTCTCAATGGAGGAGGTATGCGAAGAGAGTTCAGAGAGCAGTGTCCGTTGTAATAGCGATAGTAAAGAGAGAGTGACGCAAATTCGACGGGCAGAAAGAGATTGTAGAGAGTTAGTAAGAGCAGGAGAGTTGATGAGACGAAATGCCCTTGACTCCACCTTCTCTAAGAGAGCTGTATGTGTGGAACCACCCCAGATGTGCGAAGCATACTCCATACAGGGACGAACAACACCCCTATACAGAGCAAGCAACTGGGGTGGCGTGAAGTAATTCTTAAGGCGCCTCAGAACACCCAACCTCTTAGAAGCTTGTTTAGAAAGAGAAGTAATGTGATCTTTCCAAGAAAGATCATGAGAAAAGAAACACCAAGAATAAGGACAGATGAAGGCATGAGTTGTGTGTTTTCGAAGAAGATATCATAGTTGTGTGGAAGATTGTGTCGAGTGGAGAGATGGAGGAACTGAGTTTTTGAGGCATTGAAACAACCATGTTTTCTCTGCCCCAATTTGAAATACGAGAAAGATCAGAGGTTAGTTGCTCCAAGGCTACCCTTCTCGAGTCTATCAACTGCTGTTGGGTGGGACGTTTTTCAAAATGGAAGGAATAATGAAGGGTGGAGTCATCAGCATAGGAGTGGATAGGAGATGAAGGTCAAATGAGAATAGGGTCTGATAGTAGAGAACTGAGGAAACCACTATTAATAGATTTAAAGGATGAACGGTGGCCGTCTACACGCTGCTATAGAAGACCGGAAAGAATTACGAGAAGATCACGGAGAGAAGGATAGATACCGAAAGAGGGAAGTTTAGAAATCAAAGCTTTGTGCCAGACTCTATCGAAGGCTTTCGATATTTCCAGCGCGACAGCAAAAGATTCACCGAAATGCCGAATAGCGGAGGACCAAGATTCAGAGAGAAGGGAAAGAAGATCACCTGTAGAGCGTTTCTTACGAAGTCATATGGCGATCAGAGATAAGTTAGAGAATTGAGATGTTTTTCCTGTTAAGGATAGATTCGAAAACTTTAGAGAGAACGGAGGTCAAAGAAAATAGGACGGTAGTTGGAGGGTTGAGAGGGGTCCCCCTACTTCGGCACAGGTTGAATGAGCGCACGTTTCCAGCAAGAAGGGAAGGTTGAAGTAGAGACAAAGACGAAATAGTTACCGAGGCAGGGTAGCAAGCTCGGAAGTAAGTTTTGAGAAACACACAGGAGGAATACCATCAGGACCGACGCATCTTAGTATTAAACTCAGAGAGAGAAATGACATCTTTAGAAAAATTCTAATTTTAGGCATAATTGAGTTAGAGGGGGTTGAAGGAGGAGGAATAGCTCCGGAATCGTCTAAGGTTGAATTAGAGGCAAAAGTTGAGCAAAGAGTTCAGCTTTAGAAGAAGGTAAAACAGCAGTTGTGCGTCGGAAGATATTAAAGGAGGGAAAGAGGAAGAAGCAAAGTTAGAGTTGACATTTTTTGCAAAATGCCAGAAGAACGTGAAGAAGAGGAACCAGAAAGATTATTGCATTTTCTACGGAGAAAAGAGTTTTTTGTGTTACGAAGGATAGATTTTGCACGATTCCGGGATGAAATATATGTTGCCTGAGTTTCTGGAGTTTGAAGACGACGGTAATCCCTGAAGGCAGCATCTCTGCGGCGGATAGCACGAGAACAAGAGAGTTAAATCAAGGTTTGTTGGGTTTAGTAGAAGGGAAAGAATATGGAATGTACGCCTCCATGCCTGAGAGAATCACCTCGGTAATGCGTTCTGCACACTCCGAGGGACCCCTCCCACGGAGGCAATAATCATTCCACGGGAAATCAAAGAAGTACGACCGCAAGTCCGACCAGCTTGCGGCACCGAAGTGCCACAAGCGTTTCCTTTCCGTAGAAGGGGGTCTTCCTGTGAAGACTTGAAGAGATAGAAGAGAATACAGAGATAAAAGATGATCGGAGGAACCCAGAGGAGGAAAGAGTTTAACAGTATAAGGAGAAGGATTAAAAGTTAGGAAAAGGTCTAGAACGTTGAGTTCATCTCCAAGACGATCAGGGATACGAGTAGGGAGCTGCACCAACTGCTCAAGGTCGTTTTGGATAGCGAAAAGGAAGCACGTTCACCAGCTGTATCATGAGAACTAGAAGAAATCCATTGGCGGTGGTGAACATTGAAAATCACCTAATATGATGATTTCAGAGAAAGGAGAAGAAGAGAGAATGTGCTCTATTTTGGAGTTTAAATAGTCGAAGAATTTAGCATAGTCAGTAGAATTAGGAGATAAATAAACTGAACAAATGAATTTAGTCGTAGAGTGGCAAGAGAGCCTAAGCCATAAGGTGGAAAATTCGGAAGACTCCAAATTAGAGACACGAGAACAAACGACATCGTTGCGCACATATGCACAACAACCGCCTTTGGCTGAAAATTGAAAGGAAGTAGGGAAACAGAATAGGGTTTGCTATCAGAACGCTCAAACATCTGAGTTTCGGTCAAGAATAAGAGGTGAGGTCTAGAAGAAGAGAGGTGATGTTCAACAAAGTGGAAATTAGAGTGCAGACCGCGAATGTTGCAGAAATTAATGAAAAAAATGACCGTGCATCAGGACAAGCCGGCGGCCGAGTCATGGTGGCACCAACCCCACACCGGAGGCCACCAACTCCCAAGTGGTGATGGGGGAAGGGGTGGATGAGGGGCTATTTTTGGAAGCCGCCCCCCGGTGCTTCTCCGAGGCTACCGAAGTTGACGCCATTTTTAATTTTATTTTTTTTTTTTAAGATGTGTTAGAAATGTTTTTATGTATGTAAAGGAGAGCACTCCGTGTAGATAGAAGGTGAGCGCGAAAGGAGCGAACATTGGGCACCGGGATGAGATAGGAGTACCTTTAACACCCGTATACCAACAGGGGGTATTCTCATCGCTTCGGGAGCGCTAACTTCCCTCCCCGTATATAACGAAAAAGATTGCGAAGTATTTAGCATAATTAGAGCAAAATATAGAATTATTATATTTTTTTAGAAAAACAAACTGAAACTGAAATTTTTCTTCTTATAGGCAACAGAAAGATCTTGAAGGCAGTTTACTTGCCCATTCTGCACACTGATTTGATCTGGGTTCTGTCAGCCTCGATGGTTCTTGGTTCATCTGATAATCATTTCCATTGTATATTTGGTCATTTATTAAACCAAAGGTCCGCCCATCTCTAAGAGATGAATCTACTGATTCAAAGTAGTGAGGCTCTTCTCTCTGTTAGTAGAATAAATGCCAAAATGGCTAATATTGTGTGGGAATTACATCTTCCATTTTTTAATTTAATTATTTATTGAAACTTTACTTTAGGAAATCTTCAAGTTTCTTCGGAAAAACGGAAAATGCGAGTTAATTAAAATAGGATTTTTCTATCACCAAGCCATCCTGCTGCTTCGTAATCTCTTGCGTTAATAGTTGCCTCCAAGTTCGCCATCCATAACTATGCGAAGCATTTGGTCAAGAATATGATGTGGGCGTCCAATAAATTGTGGTTCTTCCAGTTTCTTTTGCATAAACAGTCTTTGTAATTGAATGAAAATCTCATACCTACTTCCAGTGTTCACATTCGTAATGTCCACGACAACAATAATTATGCTCTTCCATATAC
>SEYY01006174.1:0-2500 GCA_009176605.1 Armadillidium nasatum | reverse complement strand
CTTGTCAAGGCTTGAGACAATCCAGAGTATTAATATTTATAATACATCGTAAATATTTTTCCCTTCTTTCTCTCGCTATAATATATATATATATATATATATATATATAATATATATATATATATATATATATATATATTATATATATATATAATATATATATATATATATCTATATAATTATATATATATTATATATATTATATATATATATATGATATATATATATATAATTATATATATATATATATTATATATATATATATATATATATATATGTATATATATATATTAGGACGGATTCTGAATGATGCCACTGCAAGTAAAGGGAATGTGAGAAGAAAGTGAACGTTTTTAACCTTAATTTGTGCAGTAAAGTACGTAATACGTATAAGGTCTCAATCATGACCATCTATACACCCAAACACATTCACATTTATTCGCATACTCACAGCAATTGTAGCCAACTAAAACCAGTTAGTTTAAAATTTTACCATTACACACACTGTTATACTTAACATATCAAAGCAAAATTTGTGTATATTACTTCTAACAAGCACATCTCACTCAATTAAAACTATTAACCACACCCCTCTAAAATATATTGGCCTCACAAAACATTTCCCTAGCACAAACTGAAGGCATTTATTTACAATATATTCATGCTCTCTTACTGCATTTAAGCATTTAAACACCACTTATCAAATACTTTTTACTTTAAGTCTCTCAGTATGCGCCATAAATCTAAACATTTAACTTAACTTTTATCATTATTGCATGAACAAAGGCATGTTAGTATCTATCGGACATACAAATTACAGAACTTTACATTCATTGTTCAACCAAAACTATTCAATATATTATTTGAATTTCAATGGTCACCCCTATGATATATAATTAATTGATGCTTCATATACATTTCTAACCCTATGTTCCGCAACTTTTACTTTAAAACTCAATATACAATCTAACTTTTAACGCTAAGGTATAATCAAAGACATGCCGATATCTCTCTGGCACACATTTCATGCTCTATTCCCTTCAACCTAAATCTTAATCTCCAAATATAACCTGACTTTTTGCACGTCTACATAACTAAACATTTGTTATCCTCTCTCCAACATAAATTCATAAGACATTACATGTATTTCTTTTCTAAATCTTTCATCCTCTATCTTAATTCACCATAGTAAGCTAAACTTTTTATCATTAAAGCATGACCAAAGACATACAGCCGTCTCTTAAACTTATATCTTATTGTATTTACATATATTTTCACCCTAAGCCTCATCAATATATAACTTAAACCCATGTATTTAACCTACCTTTTGTATTGAATATATGAACAAAGTAATGCAAGTATCTTTCTGGATAACATCTGGATATCTTTCACTGTTGCTTATCTAAATCAAGTTATAATACTTTTCATTCACTTTTCGCCTCAAAACCATTCAACATTTAATTTGATTCTCCATGGTTAACTCAACTTTATCATTAAGGCATGAACAAAGATATGCCACCTTCTATCTATCATACAAATTAGAGAACTTTGCATTAATATTCAACATAAACTCATAGGCAATTAACTTAATTCTCCATATTCTACTTAATTTTAATGCAAAGGTATAATCAAAGATATACCGAAATCTCTATTAGCATACAATTTATAGAACTTTACATGCATTTCATACACTAATCCCATCCAAGATATAACTTAAGTACCATATACTAACTGACTTTAAACACTTTGACAAGATTGGACACATGTCATCATATCTTTACATGTGATTTATAGTAACTTACAAATATTGCTTATCTAAACCTTTCAAAATATATCTTGTTTCGTCATATTCCATTTAACTTTTTATCATTAAAACTTGGTCAAAGATATGCCTATTTCCCACTAACACAGCAACTATTGAGCCTTTTATGCATTTTATTCCCTAATTCCTCCAATATATAACTTAAATCTCTGTATTTAATCTAACTTTTATATTGAATATACGAACAAAATCATCATCGTATCTATCTGATAGGCAAGTCATAGAACTCTTCATTTATTATTCACCTCCAAACTATTAAACATTTAATTCTATTCTCCAAGGATAACTTAACTTTATCACTAAGGTATGAACAGAGTCATTCCATCATCTATCTAGTATACAAATTATACTTCTTTACATTAATATTCAGCATAAACTCATAGACATTTAACTTAATTCTCGATATTCAACCCAAATTTATCGCAAAGGTATGATCAAAGATACATCGTTATCTCTCTAACACACATTTTATAGAACTTGACATACAATTCATACCCAAATTTATATACCCAATATATATTTATATACCCAAATATATCCACCCCTCCAACATAAAAATTAATCTCCATATACTACCTGACTTTTAACATTTTGACAAGGTCGAACACAAATCATATTCTCTCTAACATGTCATTTATAAATTTCATTACTAAAAATTTTAATTAATAAAAGTTAACA
>SEYY01006173.1:0-18895 GCA_009176605.1 Armadillidium nasatum | reverse complement strand
TCACCCCTTTGTCCATGTTAGTTGGAAGGTAACATTGTATTTAGGAATCCTACAACAACTGCAGGTCAGGTCCAGATTTTGAATAGTGTACTGTGGGGGGGAAAAGAACAGATCATTTCAGGAGATATTGTTTTTTTCAGACTTAAGGGAACATCTGTTTCGTGGGTTATTTAAATTGAATCAGTACTTACGCGATTGTAGGTTTGCGCGGTGATCTGTTTAGTTATTGTCTGGTAAGGAAGCAATGTGTTGAAAATCTCATTGTAATAAAAATTTGAGAATTTAAGTCTTGTCTCGACTGTGTCATTTGCTAGTTTATGTAAGTGGCGTTAAGTGCAGTATTGTGAGATCGTGATTTGTTAAAGTCACTTATATTTTGAGAGATTATGGTCGAGTATAAAAATCTGTTAAGCATGTATGTGATTATATTTTTGGGTGTATTTAGATTCTAGAAGTTTGCAGGGTGTTGAAAAGGAAATTGGTCTGCTGGAGAAAGGCTTGTTTGGGTTTTTTGTTGATTGTATTTGGATATTATTATTTTATCGCTTTCGTCCATCTCGTGAAGATGGAGTTAGATTTACAATGATTTTTTTTTTTTTTGAAGATGTCTGTCTATATCTGTGCATATATGTCTATATCTGTGTAATTGATATTTATTTCAAACATTGCCTGGGCCTGTGGGTGCAGAGTATTAAATGATTTGATTCCTTGAGTAGTATCTTAAGTGATAAATGCGAGAATGCGAGAGTTTCATTATGTTCAAAGTGGCTCAGTGTGAATTGTCTAATTTTTTTTCCTGTTAATTTTGTATTGATGGTTTGTAAGAAATATTTGAGTAGTATTGTGCGAATATATTACTGTATTTTTTAGTGTCGGAAGAGTTTTGTTGTAGTCTTTTATTGCTTCTTTTAGAACTGGAGAGTTGTCTAGCTTTTTGATGGCTTGCCATGCTCTTTTATTGTTTGGGTTTGTTAAATTTTTCAGTAGGTGATTTTTAAATTTGTTCCATTTGTGAGTTTTTATTTAGATACAAATTTGTGTGTTTATATTGTTGTTAAATTGGTTTTTGTTCTGTCTTAGGTTGTTTCTTTGTTTTATTAGTTCTAAGATTTCAAGAATTAGGAATGGGTTATTTTTTTTAACCACACCTTTTGGGAAATTTTGCAAATTTGATGCTTTATGTATTATTTTGAAGGTGTTTATGACTAATATGGAGTTTGTTATACCGTTTTGTATCAGGTGAATTTCTATGTTGTGTGTGAAGTTTGCTTTTGTGTTTTGTGAAGTTGGTTGTTTTCTCGAGCTCGAGTTGTGTTAGTTGGGTTGTGTATGAGAATTATTATTGGGATGTGGTTTAAAGTTAGATCTGTTTCTTTGTTCCATGTAAGATGGTTATATTGTGAAAAAGTTAGGTCTAGAGCTGAGGAGGATTTGGTTATGGTGAGGGTTGTGTGTGTGTGTAAGTACCTTAGTTCATTGAGGACATTTATACCTTTTGAATTTGTCGGGTAATCTAGAAACCGGGCAGAATAGTAGCTATTTAAGTCTCTGAGTGTGATTAAATTTAATGGGCTATAGATTTGGTTTTAGTATATAATATAGTTTCCATAGAAAGATGTCTTGTGAATGTGCATTCTGGATTAAGGTTTCGTGTATTTTTGTGTTTTTGAGGAATGCTTGTACATTTCTTTGGATTTATAATCGAGTCTGTTTGTTAATTTGCAAAATTTTTATTTTATTTTTTTTTATTTCTGATACACTATAGTGCAAATCGGCTTCTTCCAATATTATATCAGTTAGCTACCACTGAATTTTGTTATATGAAGTTTCATATAACATTACCTCGGTAATGCACTCTGCACACTCCGAGGGAAACCTCCCACGGATGCAATAATAATTTCACAGGAAATCAAAGAAGAAAGACCGTAATTCCAACCAGTTTGAGCACCGAAATGCCAAACGTTTCCTCGCAATGGCCGGGTGCCTTTCTTGCTGAATACTTGAAAATACACATACACACAAATATTTTTCTTGTACTTGTATTTTTTATTTTTAAGAGTGTAAGCTTAATTTCTACTTTTATTCAAGTTTTGTACATTCTGCAAATTTATATTCTATTCTTGTTCTTAATTTTAGGTTGCGGAGGTTATTTCCTATCTTCAAAAATTGCTTCTAGAAACTGGACCTGAAAATATTGGAATAATAACACCTTATAGATTGCAGGTTGAAAAGGTAATATTTTAAAGAAAATTTCGTTATTTTATCTTTCCTTTATATATTAGGAAATAGTGAATGGGAGTGTGTTCCAGATTCACTAGTAGAGTGCATGTAAGATTGAGCATAGCTGTTAAGTCTGGAGTCAGAGTTGGGTATGTGTAGAAAGGGGTGTCGCATGAGCCCCTCTCACTGAGGGAAGTATGCGTCTGGAGAGTTCAGAAGAGAAGTGTCCGTTGTAATAGCGATAGTATAGAGAGAGTGACGCAAAATTTCGACTTGCAGAAAGATACAGTGAGTTAGTGAGAGGGAAAGAGATTATAAGACCACAACCTTAGATTCCATTTGGATGAGAGCTTTACGAGTGGAACCATTCCAGATGTTTGAGGACGTATTCAATAAAGGAGCGAGCAACACCCCTGAAAAGAAGAAGCAACTTAGTGGTCTGAGTAAATTACGAAGGCTCCTCAGAACACCTAACCTCTTAGAAGCTTGTTTAGAAAGAGAAGTAAAGTGATCATTCCAAGAAAGATCACGAGAAAAAGAAACACCAAGCTGAAAGGTACAATTGTTGGAATAGACTTGGATAGGTGATGAAGTATTAGAGGGCAGTTAATGAAAAATAGAAAAAGATTTTGGGATAGAACAGATTCTTGAAGAAAACTCACTTTGTGCATTTAAAGAAAGAACAGTGGCCGTCTAAAACAGCAGCTATAGAACAACTGGAAAGAAAAACGGAAGGATAGATTTCGTAGAGGAAGTTTTAAATCAAAGCTTTGTAGGCTTTGTCGAAAGTTTTCGATGTCCTAGCGCTACAGTTAAAGACTATGAATAAATTTTATGTTGACTAACTTTTCGTTGAGGATGGAAGAGAAATACGGATTCCTTTTGTGAAGAGAAATACAAATTCCTTTTGAGTTTTTCTTTTAAATTTCTTTTAACTTAGCAACCAATATAATGCAGTTAAATGGACCTCTCACTAATACTCAAGGGTTCTTAGTTGAAGTAGCATTGACTTGGTGGTAACACGCAAATAATTTGAAATGCTAATAGAAAAAAAAAAAAAAAAACAAACAACCTTGTAAGAATTTTTTTGTGAGGAATTTTCATTTTGCTTTCAGATACGTATATCTTTTACTTTCTGTAACACCTTTCTTAATTTTAAAGGAAAATAATTTCTAATCATTATAGGAACCAGTAATCAAAAGCACATTTAATACTGTTAGAATGCCCCATGAATGTTCCTTATAAGATTTCTTCAAGTTAGCAGCTTTAAGATGCCAGTTGTGAATGGGAAGTTCAATATTTCACTTTGGAATAACTTGTTTGTGTTGAATTTTCATTTCACGTTCAGACACTTTGATGTCTTTAACCTTTTTAACATCTTTCTTAATTTTAAGAATTAATAGTTTCTAATCTTTGCTAGAACCATTGATGAATATATTCAACATCTTTAGTATGCCTTAGAAATTTACCTTCAGTTTTCTTCAAGATGCTTAAAATCCAAGATGACAATAAACATTCCAATATTTTTCCATTTACTCTTTCATCCAATTAATCGTCTTTGAATATTAATTATAATTTAGGGTGGGCGTAATTTAAAAATTTCTTGAATTTCTCTAAATACTTGGTAAATTAAAATTAAAAAAATTTAATGAAATTGAATTTTTGATTAATTAAGGAAAATCTTAATTTTACCATTTACAGCTTAAATCTGCAGTAGAAAGATTTGGTAAAAGTGTTTCAAAGAATTTGAAAATTGGGTCTGTGGAAGATTTTCAAGGAGAAGAAAAGAAAGTAATAATTATTTCAACAGTAAGAGCTTCGAAAAGGCATCTGGCCAAAGACGAACTCTTTAAATTAGGTTTCCTTAGAAATCCCAAGGTAAGTACGAAGATTTGCTTAGTTTTTTTTTTTTTTTTTTTTTATTTTTTTTATTTTTTTTTTTTTTTTTTTTATTACTTACTTACTTACTTATAATTGCATTTGATAATACAATTGCTTATTTGTTTTGTATTTTAATTGATTTAATTCAATTTAGTTTTAAGCAATGGCTTATTTTTTTTGCTTGTTTTGTGAATAACCTTTGTTAATTTTTCGCAGAGATTCAATGTCGCTGTTACTAGAGCTCAGTGCTTGTTGATACTAATATGTTGTACTGACGTCCTACTTCTCGATAGGTAAATTATTATTATTATTATTATTATTATTATTATTATTATTATTATATTATTATTATTATTGTTGTTGTTGTTGTTAATGACAGAATATATAGGAGAGATTGTTGTAAGCAATAATGACCATTGTCTTTCTTTTAATTGAAATTTGACATACCCCTTTTCAAAAAAAAAAAAAAAAAAAAAACATAATTTGTAATAAATAACATAAATCCTTTCAAGTTATATATAATCTTTAGTTATATGATATAATTTTTTTTTAAATTAAAAGTTATTTTAATAAACGAAATATTTATTTTGTCACGTTTTAATGACTTTTAATCAGTTTCTCAATTTTCGCCACAACCTGATTGAAAGCCAATGTACAAGTTGGTGTGAAGTTAAAATTAATGTGAAAGAGAAAAAAAACTTATTACATTTTTGTGTTCAAATGGGATAAATATTTAAAGCTGAGAGAGTCTGTGAAGGCATAATTTTGGAATGAGGGTATTTGTTTGAAAAAAATATTTAAAATGGAGGGGAAAAATTTGAATTTCGGGGAATTGAAATTGCATGAAAAAAGCAATTAAACACTAGAAGTTCAAGTTACTAACACTGCTGCTGCTATTTTTTTTCTTTTTTTTTTCTCTTTTTTTTTTATTAAAAAATTAAAAGTAATTTTTTTTTAAAATAAAAAGGTTTTAAACAAAAAGACCAAATTTGAATAGTAAGTTGTAAGTAAAATATAAAAATAATAATCTTCATTACTGATACACCCAGAAAAAGATTGGTGTTAATTTAGTTTTTATTTAATACTAAATAAACTTCGAAGTTTGAACATTTGTGAAAATTACTACTATTGTTATTTTAAAGGAAATTAAAGTAAACTGTATTTAAATCTGTTTCAGCAATTGGAAGGCGTTGATTGATTACGCAAGATCTAAAGGTGGCTACATAGGTAAAAAATATCGAGAACCAAAAGAGAGTATTGATGAAATTATTGCAAAGATGGAAAACCTAGATATAAGTAAGTCACTGCATATATATATATATATATATATATATATATATATATATATATATATATATATATATATATATATATATATATATATATATATATATATATATATATATATATATATATATATATATATATATATATATATATATATATTATTTTATTACGAGGACCTTAGAAATTTAATAATAATTATTATTAGTAGTAGTGGTATTATAATTACTTATTATTACTGAAGTAATATCTTCATTTTATACATGATCTCCATTCATGAAGCATTCTGTATTAGAAATTGTTTAATGTAGCTTTTCTTTGATGTAAAGTTTCTATACCCTGTATTTGTTAGACATAAAACGTTTCTCCTTTTTGAAAATGTTTGAAAGGTATCAAGATTTAATGTCTTCGTTAAGTTTTCTTCTGAAGTAGAACAATTTTAACATAGGAAATGTTGAAAAGAATTGATATTGACCAATGTCTTTTCTCAAGATATATTTATATTACATTCAATGAACCAAATTTGCATGTCTTTATTTTTCCTTTTGATCTATTGTTTATAGTTCCAGTTTAAATGTTAAGTTTTTGAGGCAGTAAATTGAAAAAAAATAAAATTATATTTTGAAATTCGTGATAAAAAATTGTCGATTCTTTGCATCAATTTAAGGTTCTCTCTGTTTGCTCTTTGATTGCGTATCTGACATGTTGAACTCTTACAGCAATTCTAACATGGCCTTAATTCGATTAATTTACCCCTATGAATTTAGGCAAATGGTTCTTTTCAGTTAGAATAAAATTCTAAACATTTATTTCATTATCTATAGTAGGATTTACTTGTATGCTTCATATTGATGTCGATAGGGTAACATCATTGTGTGAATCAAGAAATGGGATAGATAGGGTGGTTTGCTCTCCACGTTGACCCTCTTCTGTTCACTTATCAACATACAATCAGTCATTGTGTGACTACTTCACGTATCTGCTTACCTTACATCCTTAATATAACACCAAACTCCGCCATTTGAACTTGCGTTGCCCCACTTTTATACATGTTTGGATTCAGACAGAAAAACCATGTTTTGACTACTGCTCGTGTTGGTAAGGTATACATCATTGAGTTGTCTTTCATTACCAAAGGTTCTCTTGTATTCTAAACGCAAAACACAAGAAATTTCCCTGCTACGGAGTCCCGCCTCACGTGGTTTCACCAAACTGGGGTTTATTGCAAATTATACTTATTAATGGTGGATTAAATAAAAAAAAAATATAAGAAAAATAAGATTTTAAATTCCATTATTACTTCATTACAAATTGTATGGGGCAAATTGAATGCAACATAAAGAAGAAACAAACAATTAATTCACATAAATCACTATTCACTATGATATTCTTCTTGAACATTTACATAATAAGTTTTAGAATTTGGAGGAGTGAAATGTTCAGGAACAGAGTGCAGTGACGTGGAATATGTTACTGCTCAAAGATTGAATTGTATTTTAAAAACAGTAACATTTCTACATTCTTTGGTAATAGTTTGATTCTACCTTTTTGAATTGATTTCCCTACTTTGAATTCTTTTTCACTGCCGCTGGAGCTTGCTGGTTGGCACAGATATACTTTTGTTAGTGTGGGGAGATCATTCTTGTTTCCCTTCCAGAAGGCAATAGAGTCATCGTTGATGTTTATTTTTTTCATTTTCATATATTTATTCAATTCATTCAGAGCAGACTCGGTGAAATTCGGACATAAGTCCTGTACTGGTTTCTGAATCAACGGAGTCCGCAAGGACAATACCCCACTAAGATGAGAATCCAGAAGATTTAGGTTCCAGAAAATTTTTAAATTTTCGTTACTTGAAGTCTTTAAAACTTAATTTGCTATCACCAGTATTTTAATGATGAAACTAGTACTATTAACTAGTATATTTACCTCATTAGATTGCAATGGACATATTTCAATTTCGTCCTCAGTATTGAAATTGAACTTTTATTATACAAAATCTGTAATTTTCTGAAAAAATGCATATAATCATTAATTTAAGTGAATGTTGCCTATGTTACTCACTCCTTGTAATTAAATTAATCTCAATTAAAATTATATCTAATTTTCTTAACCAAAAATTTCGGTGCTTTTGACCTCTTTACAAATTTTAGGCAACCCCGGTGGGTCCCAAGATATCTCTCCCTTCTACAGTTTTCTACCTCTTAAGCAGAACGCATTTATTTTCTGGCAGGAATGTTTTACAGATTACTGTCATCGTTCGAAACTGTGTAGCATTAAACTACTCTTGGAGAAATGGTCGACTTCATTTCGCCGCAGTCGGCATAAAGAGATGATTCTGGCTCGCTTAAGAATCGGCGATTCCAATGAAGCGCATTGTATTTCATATCGAAGGATATTCCTCCAATATATCCTTTCTGTATTTCACAGTATCTTTTTTTCGGTTGACCTTATCCTCATTGATTGCTTGATTTTACAACTTTTAGACAAGTTTTTCCCCATCTTAAACAGCATACCCTTTCAACCCCCTATCATAAATCTTGTTGATTCACCTAATTTCCAAAGTATGCCATTTTTGCTTTCATTTTGGAACAGAAATTGCTACATAAAAGTTAAAATTTCCATTGCCATCTTTCCCTTCCGTTTTGTTTAGGAGTTACCCCACCCCCAAATTGCTTTTCGGCCTCAGTATTGCAGCTTTCTGGTGCACAGTGGCATCTCTTGTACACTTACTCCAAAAGGAAAATGTTATAAGTAGTAATAGTACGTATGTAGTTATTTTAATTAATAAAATATGCACTTATATATTTTTTCCTTCCCAAATAGGACCAAAAGTTGGAGATATAAGTCTGAAGCAAATAGTAGAAGTTCCGTCGTGGAAAAGAAGAACTTAACCTTTCCTCCTCCTGCATCATCCCTTCCTTCTCGCACATTTTTGTGTTTGTGTGTCCTGCTCATTTTGCAACTATATTTTAACCATATATATATATATATATATATATATATATATATATATAACGAATATATATATATATATATATATATATATATATATATATATATATATATATATATATTATATATATATATATATATATATATATATATATATATATATATATATATATATATATATATATATATATATATATATATATTACTATTTTAAGGTTGTCTGTACAAGTACAATTATTTTAATTGAAAATTGGCAATATTTTTTTTAAACTTTTACTTTTTTTAAATTGTTTGTACAAGTGTAATTTTATTTGAAAATTGGCAGTTTTTTTTTTTCTTTAAGTTTTTAACTTTGACTTTTTTTTTAATTGTCTATTCAAATACAAATATTTCTTGAAATTTTTATAAATATGTTTATATAGTTACAGATTACTTTAATGTCACAAACTCACAATATTGCTATATATATATATATATATATATATATATATATATATATATATATATATATATATATATATATATATATATATATATATATATATATATATATATATATATATATATATATATATATATATATATATATATATATATATATATATATATATATATATTCCTACTTGTTTTTTTGTGTTTTTGTTTTTTTTTCCAAAGGGAGAGTTTATATAGAGGAGGCGGGAACACTTTTATTGTTGCACTGAAGTAGGATATTGTCCTAAGCAGAACACTTTTTTTTACTGTTTTACCCTACATTAATTTTGTAAACCTCTTGTCGGGAATTTTTTACGATATATATATATATATATATATATATATATTATATATATATATATATATAATATATATATATATATATATATATATATATATATATATATATATATATATATATATATATATATATATATATATATATATATATATATATATATATATATATATATATATATATATATATATATATATATATATATATATATATATATATATATATATATATATATATATATATATATATATATATTTATGAATAGCTTTATTAAATTTAAGAGTTGTGCTATTTTAATGTTACATTGATGGTTTAGGTCTAAACGTGAATAATAGTTTTATTTTTTATTTGGTTACAAATCAATATTTATGTTAGGAATGCATCTTTAAATGAGAATAAAGAATTTGCAGTATTATTCTGATTAGGTCAGCTGTGATATATATATATATATATATATATATATATATATATATATATATATATATATATATATATATATATATATATATATATATATATATATATATATATATATATATATATATATATATATATATATATATATATATATATATATATATATATATTAATAAAATACCAAAGGAAAATAAATAATGCAATTTTAAAATCAACAAACATTAGCTATACATAAACACTACATTTTCACATTTAGCTCAGCAGACTGTGCTAATCATAATTTTATTTTTTTGCAAATCTTTGAATAATCATTTTAATTCAACATTTAAGGTTTATCAGTTTCAGCAAATTCAGTTGGTAGAGTTTAAAAATTCATTAATGACACAATATTGAGATAAGCAGCTAAGATTTTAAGGGAAGAGATAAGGATTAGATATTACTTGCAGAAGATTATTTAATTTTGATAACAAGAAAAGATATTATACTAAATTTCAGGAGATAGAAATAAGATATGGGTTGAGGAGGAAAGTTTTAGAGAGGAAATAAAAATTATTAATAGGGAGGGTATAAATATAGTATAAGGGACAAGATATTAAATCAGATATTTAAAATGGGCCTCTTCTAACAGCTTTTTTTAGGTAAATTAGTAAGAGAGATTTTATTTCTTAATATGAAATTCGAATTTCTCTTTCATTGTTAGGTGAGGGAGAGGAATCAGGTTATGGTCAGGGTTGGCAAAAATTTGGTGTGGAAATGGTTGAAGTTGAAAAGAAAAAAAAAAAATTTAAATCCCATGACCTAACTTTTTACCTTAATTAAAAACCACCATAACTTTCCAGTTAGTTCTGGTGTAATCGAAATTTTATTTAAATCCTATGGAATGCTACTTGTTTAGTTACTGTTACTCCTCTTGGGTTCATAGGGCTTCTGTTATGATCCTCCACCACTTCATATTGGTAGCCACTTCCTTGATCTCTGTTTCGATTCTCCACTTACCTTCATTAACTTTTTTTTTTTTCTTCTTCATCGTGCCTGGCATTCCTCTTCTCTGGATTCCAGTCTAGGATTTTCTTGTGACCTGTACTTACTCATCACTCATTGTCTGCCTTCCTCTGCACAGTGAAAATTGTTTTCTTAAAGTCTACAAAAATACAAAAGTCCACGTAGACACTTTAGTTTCACCCATTTTTCTGCTCCAAAATTATCATCTGGTATACACATGATCTTCTCTGAAACCTCTCCGTTCTTTTTTCAAAATATGAAGAATTAGAGTTTCTAGATTGGCCAACTTTAGTACTTGGAATATAGGAAGAAGGAAAAACTTATTTTAAAACAAAGAAAAATTTTAATTTATTTAGAAAGAATAGCAAGCAAAGAAGTTTCATTTTTATTTTAGAATTCGAAGGAAATAAATTTTAAAAGAATTTTTTTTTTTAATAAAGTACACATTTAAATTATATATATATATATATATATATATATATATATATATATATATATATATATATATATATATATATATATATATATATATATATATATATATATATATATATATATATATATATATATATATATATATATATATATATATATATATATATATATATATATATATATATATATATTAAAGTGAAAAATATATATGCCATAAAACCATTGCCTTTTGAGCTGTCAAAAAGTCAGTGGTTTTTTGTGCCAACCCTGGGTGGGTATCGTAGCTTTCACAATTTTATTATTTTTATTTTTTTATATTTCCTTTTAACCATTCCATACATTGAGAGTTTGCAAAAACATTTCTATTTGTAAGTTTCTTCACATGCATTTTTGATGATCATTACGCTTGTGATCTGTGATGTGGAATTTTTTAGAGTAGATATAATTATTGTTGAAATTCAAAAGTTATTATTGAAAAATATTGTGATTTTAGGCTAAGGTGCAAATCCTATTTTGATACGTTTTTAAATATTTTTTTCACTTGATTAATATTTGAAACATTTTCATCACTGTAATAAATGAAAAATGATTTTAGTTCTTATTTTCCTTTATACCATCAGCTTGGATCAACATTTCTGTTACGAAAATATATATATATATATATATATATATATATATATATATATATATATATATATATATATATATATATATATATATATATATATATATATATATATATATATATATATATATATATATATATATATATATATATATATATATATATATATATATATATATATATATATATATATATATATATATAGTCAGACTTCACTTTAACATCCTTTTTTATTTCAAATTTAAAAAGGATAACATTTTTCGAATCCTTGAAGAATTCTCATAAAGAAAAATAAAAAATGTGAAAAGTTAAAATTAAAAAAAAAAAAAAAAAATTGTTTTTTTTTTTTTTTTTTTTTTTTTTTTTTTTATTATTATTTATTAAATTTTTTTTTTTTAGCGAACCTAATTAGACTTATTTAACCTGACGACCGGAGATTGCCGTGGGATTGTGGCCTAACTGATAGCTGGTTCGTTGTCTACTGCTATATTACAACAAATATATATATATTTATTTAACATTTTTGTTACAATTTTCTGTCAATCGCGAAATTTAAAGTATTTCAAATTCTCGAAATTTGATTCATAAAAAGACGCTGCCAGACGTACGAAGTCGTTCAGCTTATTAAAAATATTATGAATTACGTAGCAATTAAAGTTAATTTTTTTTTTTTTTAAATTCCCAATTTTTCCCTACAAAAATTCTTCAAGGATTCCAAAAGTAAAATACCAGATTTTAAATAAGAAGATCAGCAAGCTGAATAAATAAGGTACGTTTTGATATATATATATATATATATATATATATATATATATATATATATATATATATATATATATATATATATATATATATATATATATATATATATATATATATATATATATATATATATATATATATAATATATATATATTATATATATATATATATATATATATATATATATATATATATATATATATATATATATATATATATATATATATATATATATATATATATATATATATATATATATATATATATATATATATATATATATATATATATATATTTTATTGAGAATCCGTATATTTTATATTTAATTAATGATTTAGAAAGTATCAAATACGCCCTTAAAAAAATGGCAACACTTCATGTTGTCACTAGTTACACGCTGAAAAAGCGAGGTTGTTGTTTTGTTTACTTGCGATTTGCTATTAAAAACGATGTCGGTGTAAAATCACTTTGGCAGTTATGTTTAACATATTTTTTAACTACATGACTTATTTGAACCTTAAGAAATCTTCCAGAACGTAATGTATTAACTAATTAAACTATTTATAGCCTAATTGTAGTTATATATTCTTTTAATCCTTTGGTAAGGAGTTCTTAGAGCTTTGTGAAAGAAGTTAGGGCCTAACTTGACATACTCAATCCCAGATACCTTTTTAAAGTTTACTATTTGAATTAAATTGACATTTTGATTATTGCTTGGGTTGGGTTAGTTTATTAACTTGAATTGTATGTATTGACTGTGACTTTACTATTAATCTAGGCCTTGGGTTTTGGATCAGAGTTTTGTAGAGTTCTTGCTTGTTTGGGTTTGGAGTTATGTTTCTACATTGGCTAAAATTTAATTAACTACTTTTAAAAATTTACTTATGCGCTTAAACGAAAAAGCCACACATCCAAGTAATTTAATTTTGGAAATCAAAGTAAATCCAATTTCATTTAGAATTTGCAGACAATTTAAATGGTGAGTTCTTTTTAATTTCCTTTTATTAATTTGTAGGCTAAATTTTAATAGAATTAAGGTTTATTCTTGGCAAAAGCAGTTACAATATCTGCATAAGCGTTTTCAAGGGTTTCACGCCACAGAGAATCCCAATAGCTTTCCAAAAGTAAATTAAAATACTTGAACAAGATACTACATGCTTGTGATTATCTAAATGCTAAGATAGACCCGAAGTCTATTGGATTAGCCTATTTTAATTAATCGTAATTTTACTCACCTTTAGCTTAATTAAGTTTCTTTGATTACTTGGGATTTACTTTAACTTGGATGAAGGCTTATTATGCTTATTAAATTAAATTTTACTGTTTAACAAATTGAATTACTTATTAATTTAAATTTTACTGTTTAACAAATTGAATTACTTATTAATTTAAATTTTACTGTTTAACAAATTGAATTACTTATTAATTTTAAATTTTACTGTTTAACAAATTAAATTGCTTATTAATTTTGAAATGGCGGAGTTTGATGAATGCCAATCGTTAAATCGCCTTCTTATTATTGAAAGAGAGGATATGAAACGGTATATCGAGGTTATTTTTACTAAAATTAAAACTAGTCCCTGTTATTCATTTATTTTAGAGAAATTAGAAGAAATTAAAAATTGCATTAGATTATATGAAAAGGTAAATAAAGCTATTCTATCTAACATAATAAAATTTGAATCTTTAGATAATTTTTATGAAAGTGAGCGTGATAATGCTTTAGATTTTGTAATTGATATTGAAGAAAAAATTGCCATTATTGCGGAGAATTTAACTAAATCTAGCAGCCCCTTCCCTACTAGCGAAGTGTCTGTCCCACCTATTTCCCAATTCCCCTGATTGTACTACTAATAATGGTGTTAGGCCTATTCTTAATTTAGATTTGTTTGTAAATACTAAAGAATACTCAAATTTTGAAAAAGTGAAATTGTAGATTGTGATGTTGATAGTACCTTGAACTGTAAATTTGATGCTAATGTTGATAAAATACAAGTACTTATGCCTTTAGGTGCTATATCTGACCTCAGCTGTGATACTAGCTCTAAAATTGCAGAATCTCATATAAATTTGAGCTCTCTGCATACTGCTTGTTATGATGTGCCTGATTTAGTCTCTCCTAAAGAAGAATTTTGCTTTCTTGGTGCTTTTAATATTAAATTTGAACAATTTGGCTTAAAATTGAGCTTTAATAATGTAAAACTGGGACATAGTATGAACTCATGGCTTGATTTGCATGACTTTAAGGATTTTGTTGAATTAACTGCCTTAATGAAGGTAAATGTGTTGCAGTATTTATCTCCTTTCAAAATTGAAAGATTTATTAACATGGTTTGCTTTAAAATTGATTTAAATATGTTGCCCATATGGGAAATTGCTAAATTACTTTATACTATACAATTACCATGTAAATTTAACTTTTATCGCGAGGCTGGTCCTCTCTTCTTGCTTTACTTTAAAATTTTGCCAGCAGAATTTTCTGATCATAATGAATTTATCCAAGTGACTTTTATATTTTTAAATTTTGGTTTGCTACAGTAGTGGATATTATCCATTTCAAGTGTGCCTTGCTTTGTTTGTATTGCAGGCTAGCTGCCTATTTTAAAACTGAAATCTTGAAAATTGAATACAATGCCAAGCCTATGTTATTCTTTTTTGAACATGTTGATTTAGCTTGTGATGAACTTGCTTTCCTCCATCATTGTAGAATTTCTAAGTCACCTTGTTTTGATTTTGTTACTTTAAATGCTATATTATTGAGGGAAATACATCTTAAACAAATGCTTGTAACATATCTTAAAATTCCTGAAAGAGAGACTGGATGATTATGAAAGGCTTTCTCTTTTAGTTTTAAGTAGTTTGTAGTATTTAATTTTAAGGTATTTGTAGGATTATTTTAGCATTGTAAAGATTAGATTTAAATTTAAATTTGTAGGCTTGCATGGTAGAAAATATCTTGTTGATGCTAGATTGATTTGACTTTATTGATCTAAAATTTTGATTTTGCTTAATTCAAATTTAAATTGAAATTGAAATTTAAATTCTTTTCTTGTTGGGAGAATATTGAGAATCCTTATATTTTATATTTAATTCAATGATTTAGGAAGTATCAAATACGCCCTTAAAAAAAAATGGCAACACTCCATGTTTGTCACTAGTTACACGCTGAAGCAAGCGAGGTTGTTGTTTACTTGACTTGCGATTTGCTATTAAAAACGATGTCGGTGTAAAATCACGTTGGCAGTTATGTTTAACATATTTTTTAACTACAAGACTTATATTGAACTTAAGAAAATCTTCCAGAACGTAATGTATTAACTAATTAAACTAATATAGCCTAATTGTAGTTATATATTCTTTTAATCCTTAGGCAGTTCTTATAGAGCTTTGTGAAAGAAGTTGGGGCCTAACTTGAGCTACTCTTCCCTCATACCTTTTAAATCTTACTATTTGAATTAAATTGACTTTTGATTGCTTGGGTTGGGTTAGTTTATTAACTTGAATTGTATGATTGTTGTGAATCATTGTTTAACTCTAGGCCTTGGGTTTTGGATCAGAGAGTTTGAGAGTTCTTGCTTGGGTTTGAGTTTATGTTTCTACATTGGCTGAAAAGTTACTGTTAAAATTTACTTATGCGCTTAAACTAAAAAGCCACTCATCCAAATATAATTTAATTTTGGAAATCAAAAAATAAATTTCATTTAGAATTTGCAGAACAATTTAAATGGTGAGTTCTTTATTAATTTCCTTTTATTAATTTGTAGGCTAAATTTTAATAGAATTAAGGTTTATTCTTGGCAAAAGCAGTTACAATATCTGCATAAGCGTTTTCAAGGGTTTCACGCCACAGAGAATCCCATATATATATATATATATATATATATATATATATATATATATATATATATATATTATAATTATACCTTGTAACTTCCATATTTCATGGTTCTATATATATTGAATACTAAAAATATATATTTTTTTATTGTACATCTTATTTTAAAAAAAAAAAAAAAAAAAAAAAAAAAAAAAAAAAAAAAAAAAAAAAAAATTTTAATATAAATATTATATATATATTTCTCAGCTTTTAACTGAATTTCCTGGCAAGTGCTACAATTTCTTTGATATTATAGCTTTATTATTTTTAATTATTAATTTTTTTTGATATTATAATTTTAATATATTTATTTTATTTATAAACGTTACTTATATAGTGTGTGTTCTTTAGTGTGTGTATGCGTGCTTCATTGATTGTGTTCGTGCGTTTTTTTTTTTTTTTTTTATGTCTAACTGTGGTTGTGGGTTGGGTGCGGGCTTCTATTACCTTTGCTAATGTCCGTGGCCTTCGATCTAATTAGCGTCTGTTGAACACACCTCTCTCCTCTCGTCTAACCTTTTGCTTCTGTCTGAACCCAGCTGGACAGGATTTTCTCTAGCAATCTTAATGTCTCTAACTACAACTTTTTCACAATTTCCGTCTAAATGGTGGAGTCTGTCCTATATTAACATAACACTCCTGTGACACGTCTCGTAAATCTAGAATCTCCTAATTTCGATGTTTTTGGCTAAAAATCTGTCTTCCTACTACTACAATTATCTTATGTTTCTGCTACTGCTCCCCTAATGGAACAGATTTTTCCAGTTTTTTCAATATCTTACTACTACTCACGAGACTGTCACTTCTTCTCATCCAAATGCTGAAGTCCTCTATTTAGGGGATTTCAACGTACACCACACTGAGTGGTTGGGTTCCTCTCATACTGATACAGGTGGGAGGGAGCAATCATTCAGCATTCTTAACGATCTGGAGCAGTTGATTAGGGAACCACACACATTCCAGATCGTCCAACCAATTCTTGAATACACTTGATTTATGCTTCACCACTACTCCTTCTAGTTAAATACACCATTTTCCCTCCTATGGTAACTCTGACCATAATCTTATACTCTTATTATAATGCTTTCTCCAACAGCTCATCATGCCCTAAACGTACTTTCTGGCACTTTAATCGGGCTAATTGGGGGGCAATGCGCCGCTTCTTTGCTAACTATCATTGGAGTGAATCTTGCTTTGTCTCGGGGGATGCTTCTGTCTCTGCTGAAAAGGTAGGGGCCGTAATCCTTGACGGGATGAGCAGGTTCATTCCTTCTTCAACTAAATTTTTCTCCTCAAAATCCATGTTCGATGGCAATTGTCTCTTGTCCTCCGGGAGAGAGACAATGCTTATCGTGAATGGAAAAACTCTCCTTCTCCTATCACTCTTGCTAATTTTCATTCATCGAATCGCTGCAGGGATGTTCTTCGACACTAAGCTACTTTTCATAAAAGGAAGTGCGCTACCTCCATGGCTCTCCTACTGATAAAAATTTCTGGCCTCTTGTCAAAAATATCTCTAACAACTTCTGTAAATCTGCCTTTCCTCCTCTTATTCGCTCTGATGGCTCTGTAGCTAATACTCCTTCTGAAAAGGCTAATCTCTTCGGCCTCCTTTTTTCATCTAATTCCACCCTGATCGATTCTGGCATCCCTCCTCCTACTCCTTCTCCTCTCAGGTGTCCCATGCCTCTACCTATAATTACTCATGATCGGGTGCATGGGATCTGAAATCTATGAACGTCAGGAAGGCCAGTGGCCCGGATGGCATTCCCCTCGTGTTCTGAGGGAGTGCTTCCGAGTTTAGCGCCTGTCCTCGTTCAGCTCTACTCTCTATGCCTTAATACTAATACTTTTCCTCAATGCTGGAAGCGTGCGTATGTTCAGCCGATCCCGAAAAAAGGTAGCCGCTCTGACCTTCTAACTATCGACCTATAGCTCTCACTTGTGTTCTATCTAAAAATTTTGAAACTCTCCTCAACTCATTTCCTGGATCATTTGGAGTCTCATTCTCTTCTCTCTGATCACCAGTATGTCTTTCGTCGCTCGAGGTCATCTGGTGACATACTTTCCTATCTTACTGATCTATGGTCTTCTGCCCTTAGGGACTTCGGGGAGTCTTGTGTGGTGGCGCTTGACATATCCAAGGCTTTCGACCGGGTATGGCATGCGTCACTGCTCCCTTCCTTTGGGTTTCCTCCTTCCCTTTGCTTACTCTTGCCTAGTTTTCTCTCAGATCGTTCCATTTCGGCTCTTGTAGATGAGCGACCTCTTCCTCCTTTTTCTGTCAACTGTGGTGTTCCTCAGGTTTCTGTTTTATCTCCAACTTATTCTTACTTTTCATTAACGATCTTCTCAACTGCACTTCTAACTCTGTTCACTCTTATGCTGATGACTCAACTCTACATTCTTCTACTCATTTCAAATCTGCTCCCTCTTTTGTTTCTAGAGTTTTCTCGTCTTCAACTTTCCGATTCATTCTTGCCGATCTGGATGGAATTTCCCGGTGGGGTCATAGCAACCTTGTAAAATTCAACTTTAAAAACTCAACTTCTTCACATCTCCCTCAAAAACACCTCCTAACTTTCCTATCCTCTTCGATGGCTCCCCGTCTCACCTGTAAATAACATTAACATTCTTGGTCTTAACATAAACAACAAACTGTCTT
>SEYY01006172.1:0-12500 GCA_009176605.1 Armadillidium nasatum | reverse complement strand
TAGTTAGTAAACATTTAAGTCTAGTTTTCAGAGGGTGAAGTCGAAGGAGGAGACTGGTTAAGAGTACCAGGTAGGCAGGTATAGTTGAAGAACGGAATGATACAGTTGGAGAAGTCGACATGAGAACGATTTTAAGCCCTTTTTACTTAGTCCAGAACGCCAGTTCTTTCACGTGTGTGTCCTGGGGCCTATAACACAACTGTTACAAGTCTTACAATTGTAGAACTTGTAGATTTGTAACTTGTACCTACAAGTCCAGTAACACAACCGAAGTGCAACACTTGTAGCTACAAGTTAAAAATCTACAAGTTAATAACGTCATATTACAAGTCAGCTGGGAAACTTGTTTATGTTAGGTCTGCGTGTCTGTGATTCAGGTTTATTATTATTTTATTTTTTTTTATAAGTAAATGTGAATTAGTTCCACTATAGTAGTTAATGTCTGAGCTCCACAGACTAAATGAGTTTTTAAGATTTGTATACAGAAAATTCTTTGAAAGTAATAATATATTTGGACCGAAATATATTTTTAGAATATAAGAAAATAGAGACGGTTAGAAGCCACAATGGCCCATCAAGACTGTCCCAGTTCCAAAAAATTTACAAAAGTTAAAATTCCCTATGAATGGCTCTTCACATACCCAATTTTTCTTGTGTAAAAACATTCAAGCCAATCGTGCTATTTATAGTTGATAAATAAAAAAAAAACCAAGTCATGGATGTGGGAAATCAATAAATAAGGCTAATTAGGTGTTAGGTATAATAAATCGAAATGTTTACAAAAGTGAGGTTACAAATAAACTGTATAAAAGGTACGTTGCGTCAATGTTAGAACATTGTGCACAGGTTTGGGCTCCTCATTTAAATATACTAGAAAGTGCAAGATAGTGCAGCCAGGAGAATTAATGGCTTTGAGAGTAAGCTATGAGAAGAGGCTGAAGGAATTAGAAATATTTTCTGTAGAAAGTACAACTCCTAAACAAGACATGATGAAAATACACATTTACATACTGTGGAATGTGAATACATGTGAGGCTTAGCAATTTTGGTATTAAAAAAAAATCAAAAGACTACTATTGGCAGGTTCCATGACTTCCAGAATCTTTTTTTTTTTTTTATATTTTTATTTTAAATACTTACTTTAAATGTTTACTTTTTCCGGTTCTTAGTATTTGAAATAAAATGTCTCAAAATTTATAGGTCTTCGAAAGAGTAAAATAAAAAAAAAAAATAAGTTAAAGATTTTAAAAATATTAATAACCAAGACACACCACTAAATTAAAGACCTAAAATGTATTTTCATAGTGTAAGCCCAATTTTTGCAAACTGTCTCTCCATATGCTTTTTCAATTACCCCACTGTACTCTATATATATATATATATATATATATATATATATATATATATATATATATATATATATATATATATATATATATATATATATATATATATATATATATATATATATATGGGGTGTAAAATCCAACTCCACGTCCTCGTCGTACACCCTGGTAACGAGGGGAGGAGATCCTTCCTTCGGCCAACGGAGCTTTCTGGTAGGGGCAGGATAGGCTTAGCAAGCCACTGCCCGACATTACTTGCTTGTAATACCCAAGACTCAGCCTCGGAACAGGACGGATTTATTAGGTTAAGAACTAGGCACCGAAAATGGACTTCGAATTTGGACACTCTTAAAAAATTTAGATGTGCAACGTTGAATGTGGCGACGTACGGGAGTAAGGAGGAAGAGATTGTGAGAATGATGGAGAGGAGAAAGATTGATATGCTTGGTATGGCGGAGATGAGAGTGAGAGGGGTGGAGGAAGCGAGAGATATCGGGGGTGGTTATGTGCTGATGTATAAAGGAGTGGAAGAGGGTTTTAGGAAGCACGGAGTTGGATTTGTGGTGGGACCAAGGTTGAGCCCACATATAGTTAAGGTTGAGGGAATAACCGAGAGATTAATAGTATGTAGTTTAAAAATTGGGAAGAAAAAGTATCATGTGTTCCAAGTATATGCGCCCCAACAGGGACACACAGAGGAGGAGAAGGAAGAGTTTATGGAATTGATGGAGAGGTGGGTCGGTCTGAAGCAGGAGGAGGATAATGTATGCCTCTTGATCGGAGATTTCAATGCCAGAGTGGGAAAAAGGAGAAGTGAGGTGGAGGGGGAGGTTGTGGGCGGTTTTGGTGAGGAGGAGAGAAATATGGAGGGAGAAAGATTGCTGGACTTTTGTATGAGGAAGAATCTCAAAGTCATGAACACCTTCTTCGAACACAGAATGGCACATATATATACAAGATACAGGTGGAACAACAACACAGGAGAGTTTGACCAAAAATCAGTTATAGATTACATAATATCATCTGATAAGAGAATTATATTAAATGCCAAGGTTATGCCAGGAGAATCGATGGACTCGGATCACAGATTGCTAGTAGCTGATATGAGGATTAGATTGGAGAAGAAAAATGTTCTATAAAAAAGGAAATTAATTAAGATCGATTCCTTGAAGGAGCAGAATAAGAGAAATGCATACAGAAATAGTGTGAGGGAGAAAATAGGAAGAATGAACAGGGAAGAGGTCTTTATGGGATTGCAGGAAGAAGGTGGTAGAAGCCGCTGGAGAAGAGTTGGGATATAGATATGTAGGAGGCACAAAGAAAAGGCATACGAAGTGGTGGAATGATGAAGTGGAAAGAGCGATAAAGATGAAAACAACGAAAATGAGAAGTTGGTTGAAAAGAAGAACAGTTCAATCAAGACAGGAATATGTAGAAGCAAGAAACAGAGCAGAAATAGTTAAGAGAAAGGCTAAGAAAGAAGCGGCTAAAAAGATTGCAGAGGAACTGAAAGAAGACGTTGGAGGAAGTAGAAAGAAAATATTTAGGATAACTAGAACATATAAGACTAAAAAGAAGGAAAGGCAAAGTAATATTAAAGATAGAGAAGGGGAAACCTTGATAGAGATGGAGGAGATAAATGGAAGGTGGTCACAATATTTTGAAGAGTTGCTGAATGGGGAAGGAGAAGAGGAAGAAGAGGATGAGAGGGAGGAGGAGGTGGAGGAGGTTGGTGAGGGGGAAGAAGAGGACGAAATAACTGTGGAGGAGTTGGAGATAGCTATGAAAGGGATGAAGAATGATAAGGCACCAGGAGAGGATGGTCTGATGATTGAGCTGTTAAGAGAGGGAGGTGTGGAACTACATGAGAAGGTACTGGAGCTCTTAAATGAGTGTTGGAGGAGGAAGGAGGTCCCAGAAAATTGGGGAAAAACGATCATCATTCCAATATACAAACAGAAAGGAGACACTGGAGAGTGTAAGAACTATAGGGGAATATCTATAATGGACCACATGGCAAAGTTATATGAGCGAGTGTTAGAGAGGAGGTTGAGAGAGAGAGTATAGAGCCGCAACTAGGAGAGGAGCAATATGGGTACATAAAGGGAAGAAGCACAACAGACTTGATGTTTGCTTTGAGACAGATAGGTGAGAAAATATATGAATATAACAGAAGGGCCTATGTAGTGTTTGTGGATCTAAGGAAAGCATTCGACACAGTGCCTAGGAAAAGATTGTGGGAGGTCTTAGAGGAAGGTTATGGAGTGAGCAGGGGATTGTGTAAGGCACTGGAAAGTATGTATAAGGTGACAAAATGCAATGTAAGAACGGGGTATAAAAACGATAGATGGTTTGAGGTGGGCAAAGGAGTTAAGCAGGGAAGTGTTTTATCACCCTTATTATTCATAGCTTATATGGATAAAATTATTGATGAGGTGAGAGAAGAGATGGGAAACCTGGGAGGAGACATCATGGCATATGCAGATGATTCTGGCGCTATGGTGTGAAAACAGAGAAGGAATAGAGAGAATAGTGAGTAACTTAACAGAGAAACTAAGGGAAAGAGGATTGCAGGTGAATACGGAGAAAACTGAGGTGATGATAATGGGCAGGGAGAGAGAGGAGGGGGAAGAGGAGTGGGAGTTTGTAGTGGATGGAAATATTTTGAAGAAGGTAAAGTAAGTTAAATACCTGGGGGAGTCTATACGGAGGATGGGGGAAACGATGCAGAGATTTCACATAGAATCGCACAGGTAAGGAGAGCAGCGGGAGCTGTATACCCTCTGTTGAAGGATCAACAAATGGGGTTGGAAGTAAAGAGAATAATTTATGAAAGTGTTTTGTTGCCGGTAATGATGTACGGAGCAGAAACGTGGTCCATTACCAGAAGACAGGAAAGTAGGATACAAGCAACGGAGATGAGAATATTGAGAGCGATGATTGGAAAAACCAGAAGGGATAGGATAAGAAATGAAAGGGTGAGACAGGAAGTGAGAGTGGCACCAGTGATGAGGAGGATAGAAGCAGCGAGGTTGAGATGGTGGGGGCACTTGGAGAGGATGCAGGAGAACAGGATAGCGAAGAGAAGATGGAACTGGACACCAAATGGAAGAAAGCCAAGGGGAAGACCGAGGAAGAAATGGAAGGAATCGGTGCAGGATACGTTGAAGAGATGGAACATGCCAACGATGGAAGAAATGCAGAGACGAAGAGTGTGGGAAAACAGAGATGGGTGGAGAAGACTGCTGAGTCCACTGACAGGTCGCGGTTTCCTAGAAGACCGTGACCTTCCTGGGGGAGGACAGTAAGACAGGAAGTAATATATATATATATATATATATATATATATATATATATATATATATATATATATATATATATATATATATATATATATATATATATATATAATATATATATTTCGGTCAAAACATTCTGATACTGTATTCTATTTAATCTAAATTTCTCCTTAATTGAAAATCACTTATTTCTTCAAAATGGTTTCTTGGCAAATAATTGCAGGGCTGTCTTTCGCCTACACCATCGTTATCATCATTTAAAAACATCCACATTTCACAAAATTAAATATTTTATTCACGTAAAGTCCAAAAAATTATAATATGCAAAAATAAAATAATATCACACCCAAAAATATAAAAAATATTTATAGTCCAAGAAGTTGTAAACTCCTTCTACCCACGGTCTTAGACTTGTCAAAATATTCTAACAATTGTAGACTTTCGTCGTCTTTTCTGTAACACAACTTACAAGCAACGAAGTTTGTGTTACGGAAGTAGTCTACAATTGTTGAGATTACACTTGTTACTACAATTTACAAGTTATAATCTTGTTTTACGAAAAATATACAAGTGTAGAAAATTTTCTTACAATTGTAAGACTTGTAACCGTTTTGTTATAGGCCCCTGGTCCCATATTTTATGTGATAGCAACAAGCTTGTTGCAGATGTGTTTCTGAAAATAGGTGGACCCTTAGAAGGATTTGCGTGTCCGAGCTGTAAGTCGAGGAGGAACTGTAAGCGGACACTACCCGAAATCATAGAAGAGAGATCATAGAAGAGCGACTACTTATAGGCTACCCTGTACAAATGGGTGCTAATATAGATGTTTCAGGCGTGAAAGACAAGATGTCACTAGCCAGTGAATTCAAATTATCCATGGAGAAATTAACTCAAGCATCCAGGACGGCTTGGATAAGCTTGGGTGCTGATTCCAGAAGCCTCATGCAGATGAGGTCTTCTCCCACTTTAATAATATCAGCCAGAGCCATGATATTACTCTGTGCGGAAGAAGATTTCCCACAAACTGCTTACCTCGTAATATTTGCTGAAACACTTCGGCTTCGCCTTGTATTTATAACAAAATATTCGATGCTTTCAAGTTGGTAAAGTTAGGAGCTGTTCTTGCTACTATAAGAGTAAGCAGATTTATGAACGAAATATAAAACAGGGTATGTTAGCAAGAATAAAGAACGCATTAAAGTTTTCGAATCAACCTGTAAAGTTTGGTAACCCAAATATCCCTAAAGAAATCATTTGCAGAATATATAATATATATATATATATATATATATATATATATATATATATATATATATATATATATATATATATATATATATATATATATATATATATATATTTTCAACCATGTTTTATTCCCATGTACAATTGCAGGAATGTCAAATTTCTGCAATTGACTCCACCCTGCATCATGCGGGAAATGGTGTATTGTAAAAAAAAAAAAAAAAAAAAAAAATATATATATATAATTATATATATATATATATATATATATATATATATATATATATATATATATATATATATATAATAATAATAATAATAATAATAATAATAATAATAATAATAATAATAATAATAATAATAATAATAATAATAATAATAATGTTAATATGTAACTATATTCAATGTAGAGAAAATGATCAAATAAATGAACATTTTAACAAGTAGAAGAAAGAATGAACGAAAATTACTCAAAAAAAAAAATAAATAAATAAATAAATAAAAAAAAAATAAAATAATTAAAAAAAAAGATCCGAATCGTTTTTGGTCTCGTGGCACAAATGAAAGGGATGACTGTATAACCGTGGTGCTATACCCAAATCGGCGACAGGAAAAGTAGTCGACAGGTCAAAGGGCCGACACTTTTGAAAAAAATGTGTCGATCACTTTTCTTTTCAATTTCAACGTGAATTTTAATGACGTGTCGGCCCTTTGACCTGTCGATCACTTTTCCTGTCAACGATTTGGGGTAATCCCGTATATTTTGGAGGGAACTAACCAAAACCTTTTCACAAATCCCTTTCCTTGGAGGGAAATATAATTCTTATGGTGTTTGATATATTAAAAATTAAGACAATGTAATATATGGCAACCTTGATATTATAGTCTGAATCTGTAACTCACCTCACCATACTCCTGTAGGTGCGAGCACCTGTCAGCAGAATCTTTCGAGGAAGATCCTAGAGTTTCTTGGGCCCTACGGCGGTTACCGCTGGCTGGGCCAGGCCTATCGCGGATGCCGGGGAGTTTCCCATCAGTGGCAAGAGCACTCCACTGATGTACTCATTTAACGATTGAGTCATTCGAAGCAAAGCGCAAGGAGAAACCGCTCACATTTCTCGCTCCGGCCAGGCCTCGAACCCTAGACCTCTCGTTTGCTATCACGAGTGCTCGATCGACTGAGCTACGGAGCCGCTTCTGTAACTAAATGCAGAAAATGAAGTAATTAACAAGATTATCTAAGCCCAAAATAAATTAATCAAAAATTCACTTACGAAAATGAAATCTAAGACAAACAATCCAAATGCAATGGAATATAGCTATGACTGATAGACCCTTCATATTTCAAACAACCCAGCAGGTTTATCAAGCTGAAATTACAAACAAATAAAAATGTCAAGTGGTTTCACAAATGATAATAACGATAACCAGATATATATATATATATATATATATATATATATATATATATATATATATATATATATATATATATATATATATATATATATATATATATATATATATATATATATATATATATATATAATATATATATATATATATATATATATATATATATATATATATATATATATATATATATATATATATATATATATATATATATATATATATATATATATATATATATATATATATATATATATATATATATATATATATATATATATATATATATATATATATATATATATATATATATATATATATATTATATATATATATATATATATATACTGTTACACTGTTAAACTCTTTCCTCCTCTGGGTTCATCCGATCACCTTCTTATCTCTGTATCTTGTCCTGTCTCTTCAAGTCTTCCGCAAGAACGGCCCCCGCCTTCGGCGAGGAGACGTTTCTGGCATTTCGGTGCCACTAACTGGTCTGACTTGCGGTTGTACTTCTCTGATTTTCCATGGAATGATTACTGTTTCCGTGGGAGGGGTCCCTCTGAGTGTGCTGAGCGCATAACCGAGGTGATCCTCTCTGGCATGGAGGCGTACATTCCATATTCTTTCCCTTCTACTAAACCTAACAAACCTTGGTTTAACTCTGCTTGTTCTCGTGCTATCCGCCACAGGGACGCTGCCTTCAGGGATTACCGTCGTCTTCAAACTCCAGAAACTCATGCATCTTATATTTCATCCCGGAATCGTGCAAAATCTATTCTCCGTAATACTAAAAACTCCTTTTCTCCGCTCAAAATGCAACAATCTTTCTGGCTCTACATCCTCACGCCCTTTCTGGCATTTATGCAAAAAATGTCAACTCTAACTTTGCTTCTTCCTCTTTCCCTCCTTTAGTATCTTCTGACGGTACAACTGCCGTTTTGCCTTCCTCTAAAGCTGAACTCTTCGCTCAAACTTTTGCTTCTAATTCAACCTTAGACGATTCCGGAGCTGTTCCTTCTCCTTCCAACCCCCTCCAACTCATTTATGCCTAACATTGTAATTTCTTCTAAAGACGTTATTTCTGCTCTCTCTGAGCTTAACACTAAGAAGGCGTACGGTCCTGACGGTATCCCTCCTGTGGTTCTCAAAACTTGTGCTTCCGAGCTTGCACCCTGCCTTGGTAAACTTTTTCGCCTATGTCTTTCTACTTCAACCTTCCCTTCTTGCTGGAAACGTGCGCTCATTCAGCCTGTGCCGAAGAAGGGGGACCCCTCTCAGCCCTCTAACTATCGTCCAATTTCTTTAACCTCCGTTCTTTCTAAAGTTTTCGAATCTATCCTTAACAGGAAGATTTGGAAACATCTCAATTCTTCTAATCTTATCTCTGATCGCCAGAATGGCTTTCGTAAGAAACGCTCTACTGGTGATCTCCTTTCCCTTCTCTCTGACTCTTGGTCCTTCGCTATTCGGCATTTCGGTGAATCTTTTGCTGTTGCGCTAGACATATCGAAAGCTTTCGATAGAGTCTGGCACAAAGCTTTGATTTTAAAACTTCCCTCTTTCGGAATCTATCCTTCTCTCTGTGACATTCTCTCTGATTTCCTTTCCGGTCGTTCTATAGCCAGCTGTTGTAGACGGCCACCGCTCTTCCTTTAAATCTATTAATAGTGGTGTTCCTCAAGGATCTGTCCTATCCCCAACACTTTTTCTACTATTCATTAATGATCTTCTCTCTGTTACTTCATCTCCTATCCACTCCTATGCTGATGACTCCACCCTTCATTACTCTTTTCAATTTGAAAGGCGCCCCTCTCAACAACAGTTACTAGACGCAAGGAGGGTTGCCTTGGAGCAGCTGACCTCTGATCTATCTCGTATTTCTAATTGGGGCAGAGAGAACATGGTTGTTTTCAATGCCACCAAAACTCAATTCCTTCCATCTCTCCACTCGACACAATCTTCCACACAACTATGATATCTTCTTCGAAAACACTCAACTCAGACCTTCATCTGTTCTTAATATTCTCGGTGTTTCCTTTTCTCGTGATCTTTCTTGGAAAGATCACATTACCTCTCTTTCTAAACAAGCTTCTAAGAGGTTGGGTGTTCTGAGGCGCCTTCAGTATTTCTTCACTCCACCCCAGTTGCTTGCTCTGTATAGGGGTGTTGTTCGCCCCTGTATGGAGTATGCTTCCCATATCTGGGGTGGTTCCACACATACAGCTCTCCTAGAGAAGGTGGAGTCTAGGGCATTTCGTCTCATCAACTCTCCTGCTCTTACTAACTCTCTTCAATCTCTTTCTGCCCGTCGAATTGTTGCGTCACTCTCTCTTTACTATCGCTATTACAATGGACACTGCTCTTCTGAACTCTCTCGTCGCATACCTCCTCCATCTGAGAAGGGCTCGTGCGACTCGACTTTCTACACAGTCTCATCCTTTCTCTGTCCAACTCTCTGACCCCAGGACTTAACCGCTATGCTCTGTCCTACATGTACTCTACTGGTAAAGTCTGGAACACACTCCCTTCTTCTATTTTTCCAACTTCCTATGACTTACACACCTTCAAACGTCGTGTATCGGGACATGTCGGCCTTTAGTTTGACCAGGCTTCCGTCTTTTCCCCCAACTCTGGTGGAATTTTGGTAGGCCTCTGGCCTTTGCCCACCAGAGGTGATATATATATAATATATATATATATAATATATATATATATATATATATATATATATATATATATATATATATATATATATATATATATATATATATATATATATATATATATATATATATATATATATATATATATATAATATATATATATATATATATATATATATATATATATATATAACTGCACACAAAATATTTAAAAAACTACAGAACGTACCTAAAAAAAGGATTATATTTTTAGAATCCTTGTCGAATTTTAGGTAAGAAAAATTGGGAATTAAAAAAGAAATTCTTATAATAAATTTTATTACATAAGTAAATTTTACTTTTTTATAAGCCTCGCAAGAATAGTACCTCTGGCAATGTCACTTTTTTAAAAATTTTTAAAAATTGGAAAAAATGGGAAATATCCCAAATCGTCGACAGGAAAAGTTGTCAACAGTATCATCATCACTCACGGGTCGGGGGGTACGGGGGGCAGAGCAGATTAGACAAATGCTCGGTATAACACCAAATTTAAGTTTGTTACGTCATCAGTTGTCGTACAAACCCATTTATTTTTTTTATTTTTTTAAATTTATTTTCAAACATTTTACACTTTTCCTACCTAAATTTCGACAAGGATTCCAAAAATGTTTTCCTTTTTTACGAAGGTTCAGTATTTTTGAAATATTTGTGTGGTTCAAACTGCAGTCTGACCATATATATATATATATATATATATATATATATATATATATATATATATATATATATATATATATATATATATATATATATATATATATATATATATATATATATATATATTATCCTTTTTTTTTTTCCTTTTTTACCTTCTCACCCCCTGACCACCCCACGCTGAGTGGCCACACTTCGCTAATGAAGCCGCCCACCGCAGTCGGCCTCTTCCAGAGATCATTCAAGGAGATGTCCCAGAAGATTCTGGGGCGAGAGTTAGAAGGACAGAGTAATAGGAAGTGCGACACGGTCTCCGAGGCCTCTCCGCATCTGGTACGGTGCAAGTGGAAGATGTTGTTTGGTTTATATTGTATTTATGTTTGTATTGTTGTAAGTTTGGGTGGTGTCCACATCTCAACCTTGATAAAGAGATTTGTGAGTGTCTCGGGAGGTTGCTGAAGTCGGGATTTATTTCGGGAGGGGGTGTGTTAAGAATGTTGTTTGGAGGTCTGTTTATCAAGTAGGAATGCGTTAGTTGAGTATGAATATGTTTGGTTATTATGGTATTGGGAGGAGATGGGAGGATGTGATTTAGGATTGGTTTGTAGAAGGAAACTGTGGATGATGGAGGTTGTTTTAGTCTGTGTATGGTTGGATGTAGGAGAGTTTTGTGGCATGGGTGTGTGGGTAGAAGGGTTTTTGCGTAAAATTGAGTGCCTATCATTTCGAGGTGGTTATTTAAAGGTAATATTTTGGTTTCGTTATGTAAGTGTTGTTGAGGGGTTGTGGGTGTGCAGCCTGTAATTGTGCGGAGGGTTCTATTTTGTGTTATTTGGAGTTCCTTTAAGTTTTGTTTGGAGAGCATTGGGTGCCAGACAGGGGAGACATAGTTGATGGTAGGGCGAATAAATTGTTTGTAGATGGCAATTGAGGTTTGTATGTTGTTGTTTATGTCTGTGTTGGCCACTGTTTTAAGAATGTTTAGTTTTCTGTTTGCGGCTGTTGTGGTGTTTATGATGTGTTTACTGAAGGTGAGGTGGGTGTCGAAGGTTAGACCGAGAATTTTTGAAGTTTTGTTGAGGGATATGGGTGTGTCATTTAAGAGAACTTGTGGGTGTGTGTTAGATAGGTGTCGGTCTGTTGTTATGAGGGTTATGGAGGATTTGTTTGGGGATGCCGTCATCCAGTTTTCTGTTAGCCATGTTTGAATTTGTGCTAAGTAGTCTTGTGTGATTGTTTTTGCGGTATTGAGATTTTCGTGGGTGGTGGCAATAGTTATATCGTCGGCGTATGAAGTAATGTGGGTGTGTGTGTTATATATATATATATATATATATATATATATATATATATATATATATATATATATATATATATATATATATATATATATATATATATATATATATATTATATATATATATATATATATATATATATATGAATATATATATATATATATATATATATATATATATATATATATATATATATATATAATATATATATATATATATATATATATATATATATATATATATATATATATATATATATATATATATATATTAGGGATGGAGTGAAGTATCGTATCGGTATCAGTATCGGCAAAAATCGGCATATTTTCCGATACCGGTATCGGTATCGTATCGGTATCGACCTTTTCAGTATCGGTATCGGTACGGCAAAAAATGCCCGATACCGATACCAGGTCTAATAATTTCAAGAGAGAAACTACGAATTCTACTTTTCTACAAGCCTACCTAATAGAGGAAATGATCGTAATACGAATTTTTTTTTTTATCAGTTTTTCAAAGAATTTTTGAAAGAAAAAAAAA
>SEYY01006171.1:12500-33452 GCA_009176605.1 Armadillidium nasatum | reverse complement strand
AAAAACATGTTTTCTTGCCCCAATTTGAAATACGAGAAAAAAGAACAGAGGTCAGTTGCTCCAAGGCCACCATACTTAGCGTTAATTAACAGATGCTGGCCATAAGTATATGTTTACAGTTCAAGTACAGGTAAGGTTAAGTCAAACCAGTTAGTTGGATCTAACAAACCAGTTTGACTCAACCTAACTTTAAATTGAAGGGTAAATGTACATCTAACAGCCAGCAAATAGGCCTAACCTGACAAATGCTGGTTCTTTCAGTGGTTATTGAACAAACTATTTGACCTAACCTAGACTTGAAGGGTAAATATATACCTATAGCCAGCAAACAGGCCTAACCTGGCAATGTTGACTCTTTCAGTGTTTATCTAACAAACTAGTTCAGCTTAACCTAACCTTGATTAAAGGTAAATGTATGCTTAATGGCCAGCAAATAGTCCTAACCTCAATTTATATAAGCATATATATATATATATATATATATATATATATATATATATATATATATATATATATATATATATATATATATATATATATATATATATATATATATAATATATATATATATACCATAAAACAGGGTAAAACTAACTAATTTTTTGAAAATTTTGACTTTTGGAAGGGTGTGAAAAATTGAGATTGCATGATATAACTACATGCATTATTTTTTTTAGAAATATGAACTTTTCTGAATATTTATGAATAAATATTAAAATAAAAAGTTTATGGAAATATGAAAATTAATATTTTTTTTAAAAAAATTTTAGATTACAAATGAAAAATGCAAAATTGTTAGATATACAAAAAATTGTTCTAAATAAAAAGTGTGTACCTCCTAAACTTTATAACCTCTTAAAATTTTTATATATATATATAGATATAGATCAGTTAAATAATTAAAAAAAGGTAACGCAAATTTTTGGGTTAGTTTTATTTCACATGGTGGTTAGTTTTACTCCATCTTTATAGACATTACTATTTTCTAAACAGTAAAGAAAATTTGGATTATTTTAAATGCAAATATTTACAAAATAAGTTCTTCAAATCTTTTAAGTTCGATGGTTAAATACAATATATTTTTTTGGGGACAGAAAAAATTTTGAATTTTGTTAAAAAAGGTTACCCAAAAAGGGAGAAATTTTTTTTAGATTTTGTATTATTTATTAAACTACTATTATACAAAACTTCGCCAGCTTAATTTTTTATAGCTGCATATATTTATGTAGGTAATAGTGGTGTTTAAGTGAGCATTTTTTTTCTTAGTATGTCGAAACTACGAAAGCGAAATTATCTGAATTCAATTTTTTTCGTTAAATTGAGGTGCAGAAAACGATTTTGTACACTAAAAATACTGAAAAAAAATGTAGAAAATTATGAATTAACAGAGTAAAATATATAACAACACGTTATACGAATTTAACATAGGAATTCAATGACGTATTTGCTTTGTACAGGTTGCTGCATCAGCGTCGGAGGAAAATTTTAAGAAAATTTATTTTATAGCTATTTCAGAGCTAAAAAAAAAAAAAAAAAAAAAAAAAAAAAAAAAAAAAAAGTAAATTTTTTTTTTTATTATTTGTTTATTTTATTTTTTTTTTATTTGCTTTTTCATTTTTTTTTCTTTTATTTTTTTTTGGTGTCAGTTTCTATTGAAGGCTTTCGATATGGGACAGTAGTTGGAAGGTTTGAGAGGGATCCCCTCTTTCTGCACAGACTGAATGAAAGCACGTTTCCAGCAAGAAGGGAAGGTTGAAGTAGAAAGACAAAGACGAAATAATTTACTAAGCCAGGATGCAAGCTTGGGAACACAAGTTTTAAGAACCACAGGAGGAATACCATCAGGACCGTGCACCTTCTTAATTTTAAGCTCAGAGAGAGCAATAATAACGTCTTTAGAAGAAATTACAATTTAAGGCATAAATAAGCTGGAGGGGGTTGAAGGAGGAGGTATAGCTACGGGATCGTCTACAGTTGAATTTTTACAGGCAAAAGTATGAGCGAAGAGTTCAGCTTTAGAAGAAGGTAAAACAGCAGTTATGCCGTTGCAAGATCCTAAAGGAGGGAAAGAGGAAGAAGCAAAGTTAGAGTTTACATTTTTTGCAAAATGCCAGAAAGATCGTGAGGAAGAGGAACTAGAAGGATTATTGCATTTTCTAAGGAGAAAAGTGTTTTTTTTTTTTTTTTTTTTTTTTTTTTTTTTTTTTATTTTTTTTTTTTTTTTTTTTTTTTTAGTGTTACAAGGGATAGATTTTGCACGATTCCGGGATGAAGTATAAGTTGTGTGAGTTTCTAGAGTTTGAAGACGATGGTAAACTCTGAAGGCAATATCCCTGCGGAGGATAGGCGCGAGAACAAACAGAGTTAAACCAAGGTTTGTTAGGTTTAGTAGAAGGGAAAGAAAATGAAATGTACGCCTCTATGCCCAGAGAGAATCACCTCTGTCATGCCCTCTGCACACTCAGAGGGACCCCTCCCACGGAAACAGTAATCATTAAATGGAAAATCAGAAAAGTACAACCGCAAGTCAGACCAGTTAGTGGCACCGAAATACCAGAAACGTTTCCTTGCCGAAGGCGAGGGCCGTTCTTGTGGAAGACTTGAAGAGACAGGACAAGATACAGAGATAAGAAGGCGATCAGGTGAACCCAGAGGAGAAAAGTGTTTAACAGTGTAAGGAGAAAGATAAGAAGTTAGGAAAAGATCAAGTGTGCTAAGTTCATCACCAAGGCGGTAAGAGATATGGGGTAGGGAGATGCACGCGAATGCGAAAAGGAACGAACCAAAGGGCAACGGAGTGAAACGGAACGGTCTAGCCCACCCTATCACCTCACGTGTTAAGCCCAGTGGGGGGTACTTTCATAGATTCGGACTGCGGTACGTTCTCCCCCTAATATATATATATATATATATATATATATATATATATATATATATATATATATATATATATATATATATATATATATATATATATATATATATATATATATATATATATATATATATATATATATATATATATATATAACTCTCTTCTTTTTTTTTGAAATCACAATTTTACAAGATTTCAATGTTCACCGCCGTCAATAGCTTTTTAGTACTTCTTAACATACAGCCGTATAATAGAAAGATACTGTCTAATATTGTCCTATAGACATGTTATTACATTAAACTTTCCCAACGTAAGCAGAAATAGAAAATAATTTACATATATTTCTAGATTCTTTTGACAGTTAATTATTTACAATTTCACTTGGAAAAATAAAACATAAAATTATTACATATTAAATAGTAATAATGAGGTGTTGGTTCTTATAACTACGTATTTCTAACAATATATTATTTCGTTATGACTTTGATATCTTTGTTTTGTTGTCCTATGTAAGCACATCTAAAATTAATACCTCACATTAACACAGAGGATTTCATTTAAAAATGCCTCATGGCTTAAATGTTTTTAGTAATAATAGTTGTGAAGGATAATACTACGATTCGCGATTCAAAGAATAACATAAAACAAATTTCAAAACAGATTGTGAAATGCGAATTTTAATCAAAATTGAATTTATACAAATTTGTGTATCTTAAAACTTATTTCTCGCATATTATACACCATTAAGCAATAAATAATATTTTGGTATTGACTTCTAAGACAATTTTCGTTTTACTAGTTTCCCATATACGCATATTTTATAACTTTACTTAATTACATCTTTTTGAAATTAAAAAACATCTTTAAAATGGTTTGCGAAAATCATGTTTAAAAGCTTACTGAAATAAAGGATATAAAATAAATATAAATTAATTTTTTATTACAAGAATACACTTGTATTATAAAAATAGCATATGTCGAAAATAACTCTGAAATTTACCATTCACATGTACACAAATTTCCTTTCAGAATTTAACTGAAAAGTTAACATTACCTAACTTACAACTAAATATTAACATTTCTTTGTTGAAAAATTTTTAAAATATAAATTTGGGAGCACTTTATCTCCTGTTACAGAAAAGTTAATAAGATGTTAATATACTTCAATGACAAAAATCAAAATTTTGAATTTACGAAATAGGGACATAAGAGGGAAAACGAATGAAATGAATTCATTAAAAATGATTTTAGTTAACATTTGCAACAACAAAATTATTCATAACATCGTCTTCATCAATTGACATAAGAGACTGCAATTTTCTTTCAAATTCAAAAAACTTTCGTTTTTCTTCTTCGATATTTTGAAGCAAAACCGAATCTGTTTTAATTTTCTTAGGATCTTTTTTGGGCAAAGCAACAAAAGCTTTACGTTTCACAGAAGGTTCCCTTTCCTTTAAATCGGGTGCTACCAATTCAGACAGTTTTACTTCTGATACCCAGTACTTCGAATCATCAAATTCATCAAGATCCGTTGGTCTGTATACAACGTTTACATCTGGTAGTGTGGATGTTTTAAATAAAATAATACTATTAAAAATCTCAACCCACGGTATATAATACCAAAACTTGTCTAGCTTTAAATCGTCACTACAATACAACTGATCCTCTAAAAACTTTGTCTTCGTTTCTTTGATAATATGTTTTACTTCTGAATACAAGTTTCCTTTCCAGCTGCTTGAGGAGCTAACCTCATTAATATATTTAACTAGATTTGATTCTATTTCTGATTCTGATTTATAAAATTCAACATTAAATTTAGGTAAACAAGCATTTCTGAGAGAAGATAAAACCTTATCAAATTCTTTGTCATTTCCCATAGAGGAATGATAAAAATTATGTGAAAATTTTTCTAGTAACAATCCTTTACAAATTTGAGATTTAGTTTTTTCAAAGTTCGAAATAATATGCGAAATTCCTGCATTATAAAAAGAGACAATAGTGGCCGGATGTAAATTCGGATTTCCATATAGTTGTCTTTGGCTTAATTCATGGGTTATACATGATACCACTTTATGAAATATGAAGTTTGTTACTACTTTCAAGCAACTACCAATATGAAATTTGAATCTATCTTTCATTAATGACCACTGGGAGAAAACAAAGTTAAATAGTTTTTCAGAAGTATAAGGATCATCGATGGTTTCTTTAGTCATCAACCAAATGGAGTGACTTAGGTCATTTTTGAAAGAGCTTTGAGTTAAAATAAGAAAAGGTAGCTGACCCAATGTTTCAGAAAATTTTTTTAATAGTTCAAGCTTACTTTCATTTCCAACCAAAATTACAAGAGAACAACAGTCCATTTTGTTAATCTCTTGTGGAAGCTTTTTTTCACACAACAATATTGAATATTTCATTCCGTTTTGAGGTGAAGTAAAATGGCTCTCACACTGAAGAGGCTGGGACAAATCTTCATATTCTAAAATGTTAAATTTAGTTCTTACCCATTTCAGAAGATACTGATCAATATGCGTGTAATCAATTAGAAGTAATATTTTGAAATAAGTGTGAAATATATTATCAGACAGGTCAGGAGGTTTTGCAAGAATATCCCTCTGAAACTTCTGAATAAGAGGAAATGGCATCCACGACATAATGGAAGAGAGTTTATCTACTGAATAATGCTTTAGGTTTTTAATAAATATTTCCTCATCAAGTTTGGCGATTTCTTCTGTGGAAATATAAGAATCATCACCTCTATCGTAACCCCAATCAAACATATTGTTTTGAGTTTCCTCCGAAAGAAAACTACCAACAGCTGGAAATAATTCTACGTTCACTTTATTTCTACTCTTTCTACCAACAAACCAAGATTTCCACCGAAGGAAATAGGATCTCAGTAGTCTACGTTGATAAAGCTCATCGCTCTTTTTAATTGCAATGGACTCCCTTGTTATTCTTAACCATTTGTGAAAATATCTGAATTTCAGAATATAATCACGTGCATATTTTTCCTCTTTTTCAGCCTTCAAAGTATAGACTCTGTATTGCCACAAAGTGAAATATTTTCTACTTAAGATCTTTATTTCATTTCTCTTCACGATTGCAATCGTTTCCTTCACTTCATGACGCCAATGAACGTATTCCCTCCATTTTCTAAAATATCTCTGCATCAATAGCTTCTTTGCAATTCTTTTGGAAATAACCAATTCATGAGCTTTGTTCTTCCATATTACGAACATTTTCTTTGCAATAGACATTTTACGCTTTTCCTTTATATCTTTTATTTTTCTTTGGTAAACCGTAAATCTTTTCCAGTTATTAAAATATCTATTAAGAAGTGTTAACTCATACTTCTCCTGACTTTTTATAATTAAAATCAAATCAGTATCTTTATTTTCGTTTTCTGTTTCTGGTTTGTCAATTACAATCGTAATGTTATTTTCAACGCCTCGCACATCATCTGACTTTTTGGTTACTGCAATTACACGACTTTGATCTGATGCATCAATAGCTTTTTTCCTTAAGTAACCATCTGAATTAAAGCTATTATGAGGTTTGTAATACGTTAGAGGATTCTCGGGTAGTGGTCCATTGTTGATTACTTCTCCAACTGATTGGACTTTTTTCATAGCAATTTCTGCTGACTTAGATACAGGTGGAGTAGTTGTTGGGGTTACCGAAGATTTAGATTTGTTTTGTACGGAAGTCAACTCATTAATATGAATACCATAATGCTCGATATATTTTAACAACTCACCTTCATTTGAGAATCCCAGCATACTCTTAATACTGTCGGCAGGAGGAGAAGATTGTGTTGAGTAAGCTTTAATGATTACATTTAAAGCTCTTTGTCGAATATTTGCAAAATATTTGTGCATAATGCAAGACTGTAAATACGTTGCTCTCTTAAGTAATTTAAAGAAATTTGCAAAATTCCCTGTATGTATAGAGTGAAGAACTTTAATTGCTAACTGAACTTCTGAAGAATTACGGATTGCTTCTTTAAACTTCAAGTACTTAAAAATAACATTCCCATCATTTATACTAAGGAGTATCTCATAACTTCGAAATTCAGCTTCATTTATAAAACTATGCCCTTTATCTTCCAAGTCGTGATATAATTCTTTCAGTGATTGAAGACTTTTACTCAAATGTTCGTTATTAATTTTAGCATCAAAGTATTCAGGTGATTCTTCACAGAGGGCATGAGAACAGTGAATATGAAATCGAATGCAGAGTTCTAAAACATAAACAGCATTATCATCTACCAAATGTTGTTGCATAATATCACTTCTAAGGCCTCTTGTACGATTGCATAAATAATTATACCACAAATCTATTTGTACATTCGGATCATCTCCTTTCTCCACAATATTACAGAGGAGAAAATCCATTGTCATTTTAAGAACAGGTCCAGGTCGTAGTTCATGGGGAAGAGGTTCATCTTTATCAGCACTGCTTCTAGAAAACTTTTTTACTGTTAATTTATGGTTCATTTCATTATGTGTAGTTTCATATTCACTAATATCGTATTGAATATCACGCGAATATCTTTCTTTTTCAGGACACATATCTGGGCAAGATGCTGTCAAATAACGAGCTTTGTTTACATCTACTATTTTTTCTTGTTTTGCTCGAATGTTCTTATCTCTGGCATCCAGGATTAAAAATTTATCATAATTATTTTTTGCTTGAGTTTTAACAATAACTGAAAAATCTTTTAATGAAACAAGATTTCCACTAGGTACCTTGTTTTTTGCCTCTGATTTACTCGTTAGGTTGGGAGACCTGTTTCTTTCAAGAGCTTTTGGATTTTTAGAAGTTTTAACTAAAATGTCAAGTTTTTTGTTATATGGACTAGATCGAGAAGGCATTTTCGGAGACTCTTTTACTGCTTTAAGTGTACTCTGTTTCTCTGCTGGTTTTGCCGGTTGAGTTTGAGACCCAAAGAATAGTTTCATTTCTTCCAGAAGCGGGTGTAGCCTCTTTCCTTTAACTTTTGCTTCTTGTGCACTTTTGCTATCAGTAAAGTATATTGCAGCTTGATTGGTTTTTGAATTAATAGTGACCTTCTGGACAGACCCAAATTTTGAAAAATGATTTTTTAAAACACTCGAGTCAACATAGTCATTAGGAATATTGCAAGCAATTAATACAGATGACTGTACAGTTTTATTCTGTGTATCTTTATGTTCAGCAAACTGTTTTGTTGAACTAGCAATAGTATCAGAAGTTGAAGCTTTCTGAAATATGCTACCCTGTTTATCACTGGAAGAATCCTTAACTAAGGATTCAAAAGCATAAGATTTTTGTAGTGGTTCTTTTGTAGTTTTAACATTGGCGAATACTTTTACTGGCTTTCCAAATACTGAGAAAGATGGAGTTTGATTCTTTGTTGTTTCATTTGAAGACGAAAATTCGCCAACTTTAAATTTTGATTCCTTAACTCCCTCAAAAGGTTTAAAGTGTGGCCGAGATGGGTCCACATTGCCTCCAAATATATTGTCCTTTGAGTCTTTATTTTCTCTTGATTGCAAGGAGAATATGGCTGATGACTGAGGAGGTTGCGCAGATTCTGGATTACTCTGTTGAGAATTAGAACTGAACACTTTGGTGTTAAAGGATTCATTGCCAGCTTTAGAGACAAAGCTTTTGGAATTAGAAGAAAAAGTAGTATTCTGAGTCAAAGGATTCAATACTGTATTATTTGATGACTTAGAATTAGTAGAACCAAAAATACTTCCTGTTTGAATGGAAGTAGTGGTTGGTACATCATGAAACGTCTTACCAAACAAATTTTGAGACTTTCCACTATCTTTGGAAATCTGACCAAAACTACTAGACGAGGAAGGAAAATTACCAAAAACTGTCGGATTACCAAATACATTTTGCGTATGCGATGGCTTTGTAACTAAAGACGTGACTGGATTTGATGCTGCTCCTTGAAACTGCACCGAGTTTCCTCCAAATATTTTAGACTCTTGAAACTTGGATCCTTTATCCAAAGGAAGAAAAGGGTTAGGATTTTCATTTGGCTTATCCATTATCTTCCAACAATCTGCAATATATATATATATATATATATATATATATATATATATATATATATATATATATATATATATATATATATATATATATATATATATTATATATATATATATATATAATATATATTATATAACTTAGTAATAATAATAATAATAATAATAATAATAATAATAATAATAATAATAATAATAATAATAATAATAATAATAATAATAATAATAATAATAATAATAATAATAATAATAATAATAATAATAATAATAATAATAATAATAATAATATAATATATATATATATATATATATATATATATATATATATATATATATATATATATATATATATATATATATATATATATATATATATATGGGGTGAATACTATAAAAACCGACAAACGCCGTGACGTACTAAAACGCTGTTGAGGGAAAAAGTTTCCTTAAATAAACATTTTTGTAAAAATGCACGATTGAGGTGATACATATGGCAAAGACATGCCACACCCGTACAAAGAAACGTAGGAAAACGCTGTCAATGATGCAATATTATTTATTTATTAACGTACGAAGAGGTATTAGAAATGAGACCCAGACCCATTTGCAACAACATTAGCTTCAACCCGTCTGAGGAAAGAATGACGCAGTCAGTGGAAGGCATCGAAATGCGTACGAATATCGTCGCACCGATCGAAGGTACATTGCCCAATAGAATTAACATCTGGAACTGGGTCACTGTACACGAGTTTCAAGTGTCTCCCACAAATAAAAATCCAAGAGGTTAAGATCAGGGAACCGTGGCGAAAATGCCTCGAGTGCCCGCATCCAATCCAACGATTGTGATATGTAGCGTCGAGATACTGGCAAATTGGTCATGAAAAGTGGGATGGAACTCCATCATGCATGTACCACATGTCGCGATGAACTGCCAAATGAACGTCCTCGAGGAGTGCCAGCAAATGACCCCGTAAGAACAGTAGATAGGAGTGGCCGTTCAGATGCTAGGGTAGGGCATACGGACCTATCAGAATGTTGCCAATTATACCAGCCTACATATTAACCTGGAATTGGTGCTGGAGCCTGCATGGGTGAATACCATGGGGAATGACGTGTGTTCAGATTTGGGTGTTGTGGAAATTCGTCACTCCGTCCCTGACGAATGACGCTTCATCTATGAATATAAACAACGCTATGTCGTTTAGACGTTGATGTTGCTGAATCCACAAACAAAACTACATTTGGGGAATATAATCAACAGAAGTGAAACTGCGAGAATTTTTTTCTTCTTCGCAGTTACTCGAATTATACAAGGGTCTCATCCGCCCTTGTATGGAGTACTGCTTTCATATCTGGGGTGGCTCAGGTTTCACCCGTCTTTTGGATAAGGTTGAGTCTAAGGCTAAAAGACTTATAAACTGTTCCGCTCTTTCTAATTCACTTGACTCTTTATCTTTGCGACACAACGTTGGTGTCTTGTCTCTTTTCTATAGGTACTACAGCGGCAAATGCTCGAGGGAATTATCCACCCATATACCTCCACCTTTACGTCGTCCACGTAGCACAAGGGGTGCATTGTCTACGCATTAATTTTGCGTGGACATAGGTAACTCCAGGCTTGTCCGCTGTGGTGTCTCCTTCCCTCCACATCTGTTCTGTGGAACTCTCCCCCATCTTCTGGGTTTCCTGCCGAATTTAATCTCAATTTCTTTTAAGCCTGAGGGGTCGTTTTAATTATTATTATTATTTTTATTTTTCTGACACTCCCTCCTTGAATAGGTCTTTGCCCGTGAGTGGTAGTGATGTGTGTTATAAAAAAAAAAAAAAAAAAAAAAAAAAAAAAAAAAAAAAAAAAAAAAAAAAAAGCCTAGTAGCTGAACTCTTCACCCAAACTTCTGCCTTTAATCCACATTATTTGATTCTAGAGCTATTCTTCCTTTAGTCCCCTCCAATTCATTTATGCTAAATATTGTAATTTCTTTTTAAGATGCTTATCCTTCTGTCTTTGAGCTCAACACTAAGAAGAAGGTATACGGTCCTGATGGTATTCCTCCTGTGGTTCTCAAAACTTGTGCTTTTGAGCTTGCACCCAGTCATGTTAAACTATTTCATCTTTTGTCTTACTGTCAACCTTCCTTTCTTGCTGGAAACGTGTGTATATATATATATATATATATATATATATATATATATATATATATATATATATATATATATATATATATATATATATATATATATATATATATATATATATATATATATATATATATATATATATATATATATATATATATATATATATATATATATATATATATATATATTAGGGATGGAGCGATACCAAAATTTTTACCGATACCGATACCGATACCCGATACCTGAAAATATATATTGATACTTACCGATACCGATAATTTTATCTTCATATACCAAAATTTTTACCAATACCGATACTAAGATTTTCAAATTCACCAGATACCGATACCTGAAAATATACCAATATTTCACTCCATCCCTAATATATATATATATATATATATATATATATATATATATATATATATATATATATATATATATATATATATATATATATATATATATATATATATATATATATATATATATATATATATAATTTATAAATTGATCACAGTGAGGTAAGTTAGGTTAGATTTATGACCTAATCCTTACAAAAGATGAAAAGAACAAAATAATAAACAATGAATCAATCTACTTTGGGCAGAGAAAATTAAGATCACAGCTATGAAGAGTTAAGTTAAAAGTGAAAACTTACTTTAACAATATTTATCTCTATATTAAATTATAGAAAAGAAGCCTGAAACCAGTAGATTTCTTGGGAGTATATGGGACCGGTCCCTGAATCTACAAATAACTTTAGGAAGGTACATCAAAAGGTAAGAAAATTTATTCATCAACCTTAGGTAACAACTTAACTCTTGACTCACTTTGTTTTTGGGTATAAATTATCATTATATTTATTTTATACGATACCCTGGTTTTCTTGATTAACTTTATTTTTTGGAATAGAGGACAATTTCCTCTAAGTAATCTTAATCGAAGATCATATTTACTTAACTTAGGCACCTGCCAGAGTTGGGTTAACTGAGGTAATAAAAATATTCATACCATAAAATTTTTATATTTTTCATAGTGTGCTCTTTCGGAATGTGTCAAAGAAGGGGGAACCCTCTAACTACATTCTTTTTAAAATTTTTGATCTATCCTTCACAGAAGATTAGAAAACATCTCAATTCTTCTAATTTCTATAATAGCCAACATGACTTTTGTAAAAAATGCTCTACTGGTATTCTTCTATCCCTTCTCTCTGACTCTTGGTACTGCTCTCTTTGGCATTTTGGAGAATATTTTTTTAAAACTTGTATCATATTACCTTCAACAGAGCACATTTCTAACTCCCTCTGCTCTCCTCATAAATTTCACTCTCAAAACTGTAACTCATTCTGTATTTCATGCAAATATATTCAACTTGATTAACCAAATGTCTGAAACTGTTTACATAAAAAGCTCAACAAATAAACTCACTTAGAAATACTTAAATTAAATAAAACAAAATTAAAACTTTTTAACAAAAAATATTTCATTAAATTTCTTACCTTGTAAAAATTGTAATAATAATTGCTTTATATAAAATTTTAAATTTCAGTGATAACTTATAGCTGTTTCTTTAAATGTATCTGATGCATTTTTCATAACATTTCACATAAGTACTGAATACTTATGTATTTAAATCATTTCCTGTTTAACATAGAAAAGCAAATATATTAAGAAATAATAGTTATGGTGAAGGATATATATATATATATATATATATATATATATATATATATATATATATATATATATATATATATATATATATATATATATATATATATATATATATATATATATATATATATATATATATATATAATATATATATATATATATATATATATATATATATATATATATATATATAAAGTGGGGAAATTCACCATGTAGGGAAAATGAATTAGTGAACGTACAATTGTTCTTATGGCGTGAAAAATAAGCTTATATTTTTAAGTTTTAAAAAAATTTGCTCAAGTTTTATGCAGAAATTTTTAATGAAACCTTTAATTTCTTTTAACTGACTATGATTCTTCTTACACAGCACTATAAATTTCAATAAATTTTTAGTCAATTCGTAAGAATCACTAAATTATAAAAGATTTAAAAAATTCTTGCAATAATATAGTTAAAAATATTAAAAGGACATGCCATATTGGGATCTGTGAATCAGTTAGGTAATGCAAATATTTTTAATTGTAAAAATAGTAAAATGAAGCAGTTTGGAGTTAGCATTAAAAATTATGTTCTAAAGAAAGGAAAGACTACTCATCATTTTGCTATACAAATTCAAAAACCAAATGGAGAATTTCTTTGATGTTGCTCATGCCTATATTTTGAAGATTATAGCAAATTGAAAAGTAAAGCTTTTATAATTGCACACTGAGAACTAGGCAAAGGTAAAAAATAAGAAGCATATCTATATAATTCTAGCTAGAAAAAGTTAGATGAGCTGAATGAATGATAAGAATGGGCTGAATAGCTATACTATGCAAACAGGGAGGTCGCTGTATGGTCTGTTGTGATGCAACTAGGGTCAACTAGCAGCACTTCCACTACTGATGATTTCAATCTTTAAGATAAAGATAAGATGATTCATATCACAGTTGGTTGCCAAAATATAGAATGTAAAGAGGGCTACAGCCAATATTTTTACTCTTTCCTTAGGATCAATTTCAGACAAAACTAACAACCAATTACACTGTTATTTAAGTTTTAACAAATGTTCTTCAGGACATAATGTAACTGAGATAAAAATCAAGAATGCAACACCTTAAAAACATCAGATTTTTTATAAATTTAAGATTCTGTACTGTATATAATTATTATTTTCACCAACAAAAGATAATGATTTTGAAGGACATATTATGTTTCAAAGCAAAATCCTAAACTGACATATAGGGACCGACTGGGGTTGGAAGTTTGCTGGGCCTGGGGCTCTGGCTGGGGTTGCCTAAAATTTGTAAAGAGGTCAAAAGAACTGAAATTTTAGGTTAAGAAAATTAGATATAATTTTAATTGAGATTAATTTAATCATAAGGAATGAGTAGAATACCCAACATTTGATTAAATTAATGATTATATGCCTTTTTTCAGGAAAAAAAAATGTCAGAAAAATAGATTTTGTATAATAAAATTACAATTTCAATAATGAGGATGATATGGAAATATGCCCATTACAGTCTAATTAGGTAAAAATAATAGTTAATAGTACTAGTTTCATCATTTAAATGCTGCTGATAGTAAATTAAGTTTTAAAGACTTCAAGTAACAAAAATTTTAAAATTTTCAGGAACCTAAGATTCTTCCAGATTTTCATATTCTTGGGATGTTGTCCTTGCGGACTCTGATTATTCAGAAGGCAGTACAGGACTATTCTGAATCAAGTTGAATAAATATATATATGAAAGTGAAAAAAATTAACATCAATGATGACTATTACCTTCTGGAAGGCAAACAAGAATGATCTCCCCACACTAGCAAGACTGGCAAGAGTATATTTGCATCCACCAGGAAGCTTCAGCACCAGTGAAAGAGAATTCAAAGTAGGGAAATCAATTAAAAAAAAAAGATAGAATCAAACTATTTAAAATGCAATCTTAGAGCAGTAATATATTTAATGTCACTGCACTCTGTTCCAGAACATTTCACTTCCCTAAATTCTAAAATTATGATGTAAATGATTCAAGAAAAATCTGACAGTGAATAGTGATTTAAGTGAATGAATTGTTTGTTTCCTCTTTCATGTTGCATTCATTTGGCCCCACCAAATATGTAACAAAGAAATAATTAAAATCTTAATTTTCTTATATTTAGTTTGAATTAGTCCACTATTAATAAGTATAATTTGCAATTAACCCCAGCAGGTATGGACCAACCAGGGTCCCAGTCCTGGTCCCAGCCCCAGCCAACCCCAGCCTTGGCTAATAATCAGAGAAAACTGAGGTTTACCTGCCAGGGTTAAAATGGCAAATTATACTTTTTAATGGTGGATTAAATCAACAAAATATAAGAAAATTAGGATTTTTCTTCTTGCTTTTTCAATATTTTGTTTTCCTTTTCTGCTTTTTTTAACCTCTCCTCTTCTCTTAGTGAATGTCCATCTTTGTGTTTTGATTTTAGATACCCCCCATAAGATTTGGTTAAAAAATTTTTTACTTTGGGTACCCGGAGGTCCTTTTCTAATTTCCTAGCTGTAGATGTTACATTTAGCTATTTCGAGCCTATCCTGAAACATTGCAAAGTACTTCTATATTGCTAAAACTGATCTTTTAGCCATAGTGACAAAGTATAAACAAAATAATTTTGAAATAATATAGCTAAATGATACAAATTTGATACACAGTAATAAATAACAATGATATCTATAAATAAAGCTTATATTGATGATTTTATATCTTACATTTTTTCATACTTTAACTTAGGGTTTTACCTAAGTAAACCTGTTGAATAACTATCGTGAATCAAAAAAAAAAATCAAAAATTTTTATAATTTTTTCAAACTGTAATTATAAATACAAAATCTGTAATTAGGTATGTTTTCTGAAAAATGCATATCATTAAAAGTAAATGTTGACTATTGTACTCCTTCCTTATGATTAAAATTAATTTTCTTAACCTAAAATTTCAGTGCTTTTTACCTCTTTACAACTTTTAAGCAACCCTGGCCAGAGCCCTAGCCCCAAATTTGTGAAACCCTGTCCCCAGCAAAATTCTAGCCCTGGTTAGTCCCTACTGAAGAAGTAATAAGACAGTTAAAAAGACAATCAATTTCATTTTTGCAGCATTAATTATTTTTATTAATTTTTTAGTGGTTTTCTTTTTATTATATATATTATGTATATATTTATATATATATACTGTATATATATATATATATATATATTATATATATATATATATATATATATATATATATATATATATATATATATATATATATTTTTTTTTATTTTTTCTGTAAAGTAAGAGTATGTATAGAATGCATTTCAATATATTTTAACTATATATATTTTTAATATAGTAAAAAATAGAGGTATTGTGCCACATCGAATTAATACTGGCTATGTTCTTAGTTCCAAATCCCTAAGCGTAGTTCCAGTAAAACTCGCAACGCCTAGGTATATTACTAATTTCAGCAACCTTGTCTCGCACGAAAAAATCCACTGTCAGCTTGACAATTACCTTTAGAAACTAGGAATAAAGCTAAAAGAATGCTTGAAATAATAAACCATAATGATAATTATAAAAGATGTGACCAAGTAAGGTCTACAAAGGAAAAGTAAGGTCTACAAAGGAAGTGTTGAAACATTGATTTAACATTAATAGAGCAGCAACCTTTTGAAATTTTTTTAACTGAGACAGCCTTGATAAGACATTATCCCTTTTGCTTTTCTTATATACTTATTATCTATGTACCCTATTAATACTTTATACCATTGACACTGCAAAGGTTTTACAAACGCCCCAGTACAGAACCCTGGGGAACACCACTACCAAATTGAACTCGTGATGATTTATTTCCACTTATTACTACACACTATGCCCTATAGCTTTGCAAAAATCATGGTCTGTGTAGGTATTTATACTTTGATCTAAGGCTATTATCAAGATACATACTTATAAACTAGTTTCACAGCCTAATGCTAGTATGATAGTACCATAATATATATCAATACCCTATGTAAGCAAGATATAAGGCTGTGCTACAGTGCTACTAAGTTGCTGATTCAGTACTTCCATAGTATAGTTTCGATATATCGATATCGATATTTTTACGATAGTATCGAAAAAATATTGACGATATTTTCAAAGCCGATATAACGATATTTTATTCTCAATATCGAACCAACGATATTTTTTAACTTCTCAAAATTTTTAGTAGTTTTCTGCTCCTTTATAAAATAAAATTTATGCAAAATTTTTTATTTTTCATGAGCGTATATATATATATATATATATATATATATATATATATATATATATATATATATATATATATATATATATATATATATATATATATATATATATATATATATATATATATATATATATATATATATATATATATATATATATATATATATATATATATATATATATATATATATATATATACCAGCAAAAATGTCCATAGGAATTTTCATTGGTTTTAATCATAGACTTTAATCATACAGCTCAGCGCTACACATTGGAAAATGGAAAGTTTTTTTTTTTTTTTTTTTTTTAATTTTTCCAGCAATGCAATAACAAAAATGGAAAGTGACTCTATATGGGAAGGTGTTTTTCGAATCTTCGTCGGTTTGTTCGTTTCAAGCTCAACAGATGGCTCGCGGGAGATTTTATTTCCGAATAATATCAGGTTAGGAATATACTCAAATTTTCAAATTCAAATTTGATACATAGTTTAAAGTTAATCTGTTAATAAATTATATATATACTTGATGGTTGTGCAACGTTAACACAGAAAATGATTGCTAAAGACATTGGCTTATAATTTAACATAAATTTTAAAACACAAAGGAATTTTCATTGGTTCCTATAGTGTACAATGGTTTTTTAATAGGAAAATACATTGGTTCCTATAAGCTCGTAGGGAATTTCCAATATACCTTATAGGAAATTTTACTATGGGTCCTATGAAAAAACATAATACGATGGGTTCCGACAGGAATTAGTTTCATTGGTCCTATAGGAAATTTCATAGGAACCAGTGAAAATTTTTTCTGGGCCCAGAAAAAAATTATGTCGATATTTTTTAACCGATAGTACCGAAGTCAATTTGATATTTTTAAAATTATTGATAATCGATATATCGATAGTTTTTCAATATCGGCATCCCTAATTCAGAGTCAGCGTTATAAGAAATTTTCAAATTTAAAGGGTGTGCTCCATGGTTAAGATTCTTAAAGGGATTTGAAGATTGCTATAGCGAAGTGTCCCATGAATCGTGTCCCACTAGTTTTGCTGCAATAATTTTCTGCTCACGGGAGCTCAATTCGAAATTGAAGATAGAAATATGTATCTTCAGTTTTCGCTGTCCCAATCTTGAATGGTAAAGTGATGTAAATAAACATGGAGGAGTTTGGCTAAGGCCATTTTTTAGAATAAATGCCTCGTGTAAATATTCTTATTTAAGATTTATTTATTTGCAAATTATTACGAATAATTATTCTAGAATTTTTGTATCATTAATTTGTTTTATGAAGTAAACTAATGATTTTCAATTATTCAGAATTTCGTTGGTTCTATGGTGTTGCATAATTTCGCAGAAATTATGCAGCTCTGCCAAAGCAGCCAAACGCATGACGATGTTTCCAACTCTTCAGTCCATTCCTCAGCTACTCTCACAATATATTTTGTTCAACAGCGGCGATAAACTGTATTAAAAAAAAAAAACAATTAAAATTAAATAATAACGAAACATTTATATAATAGTTTATACACCTATGTATGTTATCTGATTGTTTTTCTCTTTGCAGTTTATCAGTTGTTATTGTTTAGTGTTAATGTCTACTAGTTTCTCTGTGGTCATGATAATTTAGTTTGTGATAAATTTTATGCAGTATAAATTATTACCCATCCATCCATGAACTACATAAATTCAACCATATAGGAATCTCTTTGGTATGGATACGAGTTCTGCTTGTGTTAAGATAATGATGACAAAATATGAACCTCGAATTAAAGCATTAATTGGTTGCTAAAAAAATGGAGCAACAAGTCTCTCATTAAAAAATATATTAGTAAGTACATATGTGACCCACTTATGTTTCCAAAATTTTAGATCTACTAAAAGTTACCCTGCAATTATTAAAGGTTCGCCTTCGCTGTACTAAACCTTTTCTTAATTAAGCGTGAGCTCATTCAACCTTTACGGAAAAGAGGGACCCCTTTCAAACCTATACCAAGGTTTACCTATACCCTCTAGGCCTCTTGTAACCTCAGTTTTCATCCAAGTTTTCGAATCTATCCGAAAATTAGATACTACAAAATATATTTATACATATGTTTATTTAAATATCAGTTGATGTTTATTTAAACTCAAGCGTTCCTCAAAAATGAAGGTATACAAAAAAATGTCTAATTTTTCAGAAATGACTGCAGCTGGATGCAAATTCAAATTTTCATGAAAAGTACCGGATAAATTTTAGTATGCCTTTTTTTTTTTTTACTGACATGTATTTGTGAAAAAATTATTACGTGTCATTGGTTTGGCTATTTTTGATCGTTAATTAGATTAAAATGAAAGGAAAAAAAATTTTTTTCCCTTGAAATAATGCGTGCAGCCAAAGGTTTTTAAATTTTTTGGTTGCAGCAAACTTTTATCTCCTTTTTCACCCTACGGTTTCTCTAATATTAGCTAAATTGAAAGTGATTAAATTAAATAATAATACATATTTACATTTGTTTATGTCAGATGATATTTGTTTGTATCCATCCATTAATTAAACGAAAATCGGAAAAAAATCAAGTTAGCTGGATTTATTATTGCGAGCTCCTACGGTAAGACGATGCGATATACAGTAATTATTTTTTCAAGTGTCGTACATGCAGATTTTTTAACACACTGACGTCATAAATAAGTAATATGAACAATACTCATGAAAGATTTCTCTACTGCACCGATAGCTTGAAATAAAATTATTATTTAATAGATACTTCATTGATTCTAGGAAAATCTTATAGGTAGCAGAAGAATAGGAAATATTTCATAAATAAATAAATGTAATGATAAACCAAACTTTGGATAAAGCCTTAAACTAGTCACGCTATCGAAATCAAATTTCTGGTCAAGTTGCTATGAATTTCACCAGAGTTTCAAAACTATTAAACTGGTCGAATTTGCATTATAATGGCAAGTTAATACAAACATAAAAATAAAGGATCACCAACTTGCCTTGAATGTACACTATTTATTTCAGGTACTTTGAAAAATCTTAGTTAAGATGTATTCTAATATTTCAATGAGAATGAGGGTATTACAAGATTTATAAATAAGTGATGTATACCTCTACTTTTTTGGTTTGCCATAAATCATATACGAAGGGGATTGATACTTTTCATTAATGCATGAGTTAATTTTCGGTCTGTAAATCTGTTGCAAAGGTGGTTAAGAGCATAACATATGGTAAATCCAATTGTAACCAAATGAACCCATACATTAAGCAAGGAAGTAGCTTCGCAGTTGTGAAAACAACTGTTACAAGTTTGCCAACAGTGCATTATTAAGGTTGATTTTCACTTGCAACGAAATACTTTCACAAAGGTTTGAATGATGAGACTCGGTAGTAAAGGTACAAACTTTGCCGAAAGATGGCAACTCGGTGATAACACTAAAAAAAATAGCATTTTTTGTCAGACATACACGACTAACAGTTGTAAATAAACAAAAAAAAAAACTTTGAATTTTGAGGGGCCATTAATTTCATTTAAGAAAAAATAATTTTAAGGTAGTAACAATTTCTCCTATAACTTGACATAGACAGTCAACAGGTTTAATTAGTGTGTGGCAAAAACAGAAGAGTGCAATTTAGATGGAAAGTATTTCAATGCACATTTCCCTATATAATGATTTGTGAACACAAATTTTTATGAATAATTCTCTCCGGTCCAAAAGTTAACGAGAACAAACTGTCAACTAGAAAATGACTTCGGAAGAATGAAGATAAATTTCTTTTTTACCAAAACTGAAATCATTTGTCGTATCGTTATTCTAAGATCTCACGACAGTTTCACTTTTTGAAAAGCTATTAGAAATAATGAGAGGAAAAACACCAGCAAAATCATGGGTAATCGGATGCCTAATAAAGAAAACGAATCATATATATATATATATATATATATATATATATATATATATATATATATATATATATATATATATATATA
>SEYY01006171.1:0-10000 GCA_009176605.1 Armadillidium nasatum | reverse complement strand
TCACCGAGTTGCCATCTTTCGGCAAAATAATGCTACTTTTTTAGTGTTATCACCGAGTTGCCATCTTTCGGCAAAGTTTGTACCTTTACTACCGAGTCTCATCATTCAAACCTTTGTGAAAGTATTTCGTTGCAAGTGAAAATCAACCTTAATAATGCACTGTTGGCAAACTTGTAACAGTTGTTTTCACAACTGCGAAGCTACTTCCTTGCTTAATGTATGGGTTCATTTGGTTACAATTGGATTTACCATATGTTATGCTCTTAACCACCTTTGCAACAGATTTACAGACCGAAAATTAACTCATGCATTAATGAAAAGTATCAATCCCCTTCGTATATGATTTATCAAAAAAGTAGAGGTATACATCACTTATTTATAAATCTTGTAATACCCTCATTCTCATTGAAATATTAGAATACATCTTAACTAGATTTTTCAAAGTACTGAAATAAATAGTGTACATTCAAGGCAAGTTGGTGATCCTGTATTAACTTCTAATGCAAATTCGACCAGTTTAATAGTTTTGAAACTCTGGTGAAATTTAGCAATGACCAGAAATTTGATTTCGATAGCGTGACTAGTTTGCTTTACTATCATTACATATTTTTTCTCAAGCTATCGGTGCAGTAGGCATGAGTATTGTTCATATTACTTATTTATGACTCAGTGTGTTAAAAAATTGCATGTACGAAGAAAAAATAATTACTGTATATCGCATCGTCTTACCGTTCGCAATAATAAATCCAGCTAACTTGATTTTTTTCCGATTTTCCTTAGCTAATATTAGAGAAACCGTAGGGTGAAAAAGGAGATAAAATGCAACCAAAAAATTTACCTTTGGCTTTATTTCTAACGATCAAAAATAGCCAAACCAATGACACGTAATAATTTTTTCACAAATACATGTCAGTAAAAAAAAAAAAAGGCATACTAAAATTTATCCGGTATCATGAAAATTTGAATTTGCATCCAGCTGCAGTCATTTCTGAAAAATTAGACATTTTTTTGTATACCTTCATTTTTAAGTATCTAATTTTCGGATAGATTCGAAAACTTGGATCTGAAGTTCTAGAGGGTATAGGTAAACCTTGGTATAGGTTTGAAAGGGGTCCCTCTTTTCGTAAAGGTTGAATGAACGCTTAATTAAGAAAAGGTTTAGTACAGCGAAGGCGAACCTTTAATAATTGCAGGGTAACTTTTAGTTCTAAAATTTTGGAAACCCTTTAAGAGGTTCTGATTACTTGGCAAACGTAACTAGTAGACATTAACACTAAACAATAACAACTGATTGCAAAGAGAAAAACAATCAGATAACATACATAGGTGTATAAACTATTATATAAATGTTTCGTTATTATTTAATTTTAATTGTTTTTTTTTTTTAATACAGTTTATCGCCGCTGTTGAACAAAATATATTGTGAGAGTAGCTGAGGAATGGACTGAAGAGTTGGAAACATCGTCATGCGTTTGGCTGCTTTGGCAGAGCTGCATAATTTCTGCGAAATTATGCAACACCATAGAACCAACGAAATTCTGAATAATTGAAAATCATTAGTTTACTTCATAAAACAAATTAATGATACGAAAATTCTAGAATAATTATTCGTAATAATTTGCAAATAAATAAATCTTAAATAAGAATATTTACACGAGGCATTTATTCTAAAAAATGGCCTTAGCCAAACTCCTCCATGTTTATTTACATCACTTTACCATTCAAGATTGGGACAGCGAAAACTGAAGATACATATTTCTATCTTCAATTTCGAATTGAGCTCCCGTGAGCAGAAAATTATTGCAGCAAAACTAGTGGGACACGATTCATGGGAGACTTCGCTATAGCAATCTTCAAATCCCTTTAAGAATCTTAACCATGGAGCACACCCTTTAAATTTGAAAATTTCTTATAACGCTGACTCTGAATTAGGGATGCCGATATTGAAAAACTATCGATATATCGATTATCAATAATTTTAAAAATATCAAATTGACTTCGGTACTATCGGTTAAAAAATATCGACATAATTTTTTTCTGGGCCCAGAAAAAATTTTCACTGGTTCCTATGAAATTTCCTATAGGACCAATGAAACTAATTCCTGTCGGAACCCATCGTATTATGTTTTTTCATAGGACCCATAGTAAAATTTCCTATAAGGTATATGGAAATTCCCTACGAGCTTATAGGAACCAATGTATTTTCCTATTAAAAAACCATTGTACCTATAGGAACCAATGAAAATTCCTTTGTGTTTTAAAATTTATGTTAAATTATAAGCCAATGTCTTTAGCAATCATTTTCTGTGTTAACGTTGCACAACCATCAAGTATATATATAATTTATTAACAGATTAACTTTAAACTATGTATCAAATTTGAATTTGAAAATTTGAGTATATTCCTAACCTGATATTATTCGGAAATAAAATCTCCCGCGAGCCATCTGTTGAGCTTGAAACGAACAAACCGACGAAGATTCGAAAAACACCTTCCCATATAGAGTCACATTTTTGTTATTGCCATTTTCCATTTTCCATGTGTAGCGCTGAGCTGTATGATTAAAGTCTATGATTAAAACCAATGAAAATTCCTATGGACATTTTTGCTGGATATAAATATTATATATATATATATATATATATATATATATAATATTATATAATATATATATTATATATATATATATTATATGTTATATATAACGCTCATGAAAAAAAAAAATTTTGCATAAATTTTATTTTATAAAGGAGCAAAACTACTAAAAATTTCTAGAAGTAAAAATATTGTTGTTCGATATTGAGAATAAATATTCGATATATCGGCTTAAAAAATATCGTCGATATTTTTCGATATATCGTAAAATAGATATCGATATATCGAAACTATACTATGGAAGTACTGAATCAGCAACTAGCACTGTAGCACAGCCTTATATCTTGCTTACATAGGGTATTGATATATATTATGGTACTATCATACTAGCATTAGGCTGTGAAACTAGTTTATAAGTATGTATCTTGATAATAGCCTTAGATCAAAGTATAAATACCTACACAGACCATGATTTTTGCAAAGCTATAGGGCATAGTGTGTAGTAATAAGTGGAAATAAATCATCACGAGTTCAATTTGGTAGTGGTGTTCCCCAGGGTTCTGTACTGGGGCGTTTGTAAAACCTTTGCAGTGTCAATGGTATAAAGTATTAATAGGGTACATAGATAATAAGTATATAAGAAAAGCAAAAGGGATAATGTCTTATCAAGGCTGTCTCAGTTAAAAAAATTTCAAAAGGTTGCTGCTCTATTAATGTTAAATCAATGTTTCAACACTTCCTTTGTAGACCTTACTTTTCCTTTGTAGACCTTACTTGGTCACATCTTTTATAATTATCATTATGGTTATTATTTCAAGCATTCTTTTAGCTTTATTCCTAGTTTCTAAAGGTAATTGTCAAGCTGACAGTGGATTTTTTCGTGCGAGACAAGTTGCTGAATTAGTATACCTAGGCGTTGCGAGTTTACTGACTACGCTTAGGATTTGAACTAGAACATAGCCTATTAATTTCGATGCAACAATTTATATATATTAAAATATATTTAAAATTCTAAATTTTCTTACATCTCTCTTATACAAAATAAAAAAAAATTATATATATATATATATATATATATATATATATTTATATATATATATATATATATATACAGTATATATATATTATACATATATATATTAAAAAAATAAAAAATTAAAAAAATAATTAATGCTGCAAAAATGAAATTGATTGTCTTTTTAACTGTCTTATTACTTCTTCAGTAGGGACTAACCAGGGCTAGAATTTTGCTGGGGACAGGGTTTCACAAATTTGGGGCTAGGGCTCTGGCCAGGGTTGCTTAAAGTTGTAAAGAGGTAAAAAGCACTGAAATTTTAGGTTAAGAAAATTAATTTTAATATAAGGAAGGAGTACAATATTCAACATTTACTTTAATGATATGCATTTTTCAGAAAACATACCTAATTACAGATTTTGTTTTATAATTACAGTTTGAAAAAAAAATTAAAAATTTTGATTTTTTTTTTGATTCACGATAGTTATTCAACAGGTTTACTTAGGTAAAACCCTAAGTTAAAGTATGAAAAAATGTAAGATATAAAATCATCAATATAAGCTTTATTTATAGATATCATTGTTATTTATTACTGTGTATCAAATTTGTATTTAGCTATATTATTCAAATTATTTTTTTATACTTTGTCACTATGGCTAAAAGATCAGTTTTGCAGTATAGAAGTACTTTGCAATGTTTCAGGATAGGCTCGAAATAGCTAAATGTAACATCTACAGCTAGGAAATTAGAAAAGGACCTCCGGGTACCCAAAGTAAAAAATTTTTTAACCAAATCTTATGGGGGGTATCTAAAATCAAAACACAAAGATGGACATTCACTAAGAGAAGAGGAGAGGTTAAAAAAAGCAGAAAAGGAAAACAAAATATTGAAAAAGCAAGAAGAAAAATCCTAATTTTCTTATATTTTGTTGATTTAATCCACCATTAAAAAGTATAATTTGCCATTTTATTTAACCCTGGCAGGTAAACCTCAGTTTTCCTGATTATTAGCCAAGGCTGGGGTTGGTGGGGCTGGGACCAGGACTGGGACCCTGGTTGGTCCATACCTGCTGGGTTAATTGCAAATACTTATTAATAGTGGACTAATTCAAACTAAATATAAGAAAATTAAGATTTTATTATTTCTTTGTTACATATTTGGTGGGGCCAAATGAATGCAACATGAAAGAGAAACAAACAATTCATTCACTAAATCACTATTCACTGTCAGATTTTCTTAACATTACATCATAATTTTAGAATTTAGGGAAGTGAAATGTTCTGGAACAGTGCAGTGACTTAAATTATATTTTACTGCTTAAGATTTTTTTAAATAGTTTGATTCTATCTTTTTTTTTAATTGATTTCCCTACTTTGAATTCTCTTTCCTGTGCTGAAGCTTCCTGGTGGATGCAAATATACTCTTGCCAGTCTTGCTAGTGTGGGGAGATCATTCTTGTTTGCCTTCCAGAAGGTAATAGTCATCATTGATGTTAATTTTTTTCACTTTCATATATATATTTATTCAACTTGATTCAGAATAGTCCTGTACTGCCTTCTGAATAATCAGAGTCCGCAAGGACAACATCCCAAGAATATGAAAATCTGGAAGAATCTTAGGTTCCTGAAAATTTTTAAATTTTTTGTTACTTGAAGTCTTTAAACTTAATTTACTATCAGCAGCATTTAAATGATGAAACTAGTACTATTAACTATTATTTTTACCTAATTAGACTGTAATGGCATATTTCCATATCATCCTCATTATTGAAATTGTAATTTTATTATACAAAATCTATTTTTCTGACATTTTTTTTTCCTGAAAAGGCATATAATCATTAATTTAATCAAATGTTGGGATTCTACTCATTCCTTATGATTAAATTAATCTCAATTAAATTATATCTTTTCTTAACTAAAATTTCAGTTCTTTTGACCTCTTTACAAATTTTAGGCAACCCCACCAGAGCCAGGCCAAACTTCCAACCCCAGTCGGTCCCTATATGTCAGTTTAGGATTTTGCTTTGAAACATAATATGTCCTTCAAAATCATTATCTTTTGTTGTGAAAATAATAATTATATACAGTACAGAATCTTAAATTTATAAAAAATCTGATGTTTTTAAGGTGTTGCATTCTTGATTTTTATCTCAGTTACATTATGTCCTGAAGAACATTTGTTAAAACTTAAATAACAGTGTAATTGGTTGTTAGTTTTGTCTGAAATTGATCCTAAGGAAAGAGTAATAATATTGGCTGTAGCCCTCTTTACATTCTATATTTTGGCAACCAACTGTGATATGAATCTTCTTATCTTTATCTTAAAGATTGAAATCATCGGTAGTGGAAGTGCTGCTAGTTGACCCTAGTTGCATCACAACAGATGATACAGCGACCTCCCTGTTTGCATAGTATAGCTATTCAGCCCATTCTTATCATTTATTCAGCTCTTCTAACTTTTTCTAGCTAGAATTATATAGATATGCTTCTTATTTTTTACCTTTGCCTAGTTCTCAGTGTGCAATTATAAAAGCTTTACTTTTCAATTTGCTATAATCTTCAAAATATAGGCATGAGCATCATCAAAGAAATTCTCCATTTGGTTTTTGAATTTGTATAGCAAAATGATGAGTAGTCTTTCCTTTCTTTAGAACATAATTTTTAATGCTAACTCCAAACTGCTTCATTTTACTATTTTTACAATTAAAAATATTTGCATTACCTAACTGATTCACAGATCCCAATATGGCATGTCCTTTTAATATTTTTAACTATATTATTGCAAGAATTTTTTAAATCTTTATAATTTAGTGATCTTACGAATTGACTAAAAATTTATTGAAATTTATAGTGCTGTGTAAGAAGAATCATAGTCAGTTAAAAGAAATTAAAGGTTTCATTAAAAATTTCTGCATAAAACTTGAGCAAATTTTAAAAACTTAAAAAATTAAGCTTATTTTCACGCCATAAGAACATTGTACGTTCACTAATTCATTTTCCCTACATGGTGAATTTCCCCCCCATATATATATATATATATATATATATATTATATATATATATATATATATATATATATATATTTTATATATATATATATAATATATATATATATATTATATATTATATATATATATATAATATCCTTCACCATAACTATTATTTCTTAATATATTTGCTTTTCTATGTTAAACAGGAAATGATTTAAATACATAAGTATTCAGTACTTATGTGAAATGTTATGAAAAATGCATCAGATACATTTAAAGAAACAGCTAAATTATCACTGAATTTAATTTATATAAAGCAATTACATTTTTACAAGGTAGAAATTTAATAAATATTTTGTTAAAAATTTAAATTTGTTTTATTTAATTTAAGTATTTCTAAGTGAGTTTATTTGTTGAGCTTTTTATGTAAACAGTTTCAGACATTTGGTTAATCAAGTTGAATATATTTGCATGAAATACAGAATGAGTTACAGTTTTGAGAGTGAAATTTATGAGGAGAGCAGAGGGAGTTAGAAATGTGCTCTGTTGAAGGTAATATGATACAAGTTTTAAAAAAATATTCTCCAAAATGCCAAAGAGAGCATTACCAGAGTCAGAGAGAAGATAGAAGAACCAGTAGTGCGTTTTTAAGAAAGCCATACTGGATTATAAGAATTAGAGAAATTGAAGTTTTCTAATCTTCTGTGAAGGATAGATCAAAAATTTTAAAAAGAATGTAGTTAGAGGGTTCCCCCTTCTTTGACACATTCCGAAAGAGCACACTATGAAAAATAAAAAATTTTATATATTTTTATTACCTCAGTTAACCCAACTCTGGCAGGTGCCTAAGTTAAGTAAATATGATCTTCGATTAAGATTACTTAGAGGAAATGTCCCTATTCAAAAAATAAAGTTAATCAAGAAAACCAGGGATCGTATAAAAAAATATAATGATAATTTATACCCAAACAAAGTGAGTCAAGAGTTAAGTTGTTACCTAAGGTTGATGAATAAATTTTTTACCTTTTGAGTACCTTCCTAAGTTATTTGTAGATTCAGGGACCAGTCCCATATACTCCCAAGATATTATGGTTTCTGCTTCTTCTTAATTTAATAAGAGATAATATTTAAAGTAAGTTTTCACTTTACTGACTCTCATAGCTGTGATCTTAATTCTTCGCCGAAGTAGATTGATTCAATTGTTCTATTATTTTTTTTTCATCTGTGTAGGATTAGTCATCAATCCTACCTAAATTACCTCACTGTGATCAATTATTATAATATAATATAGTATATTATAATATAATTAATAATATATATATATATATATATATATCATTATATATATAATATTATATATATATATCATATAATATATATATTATATATATTGGAATGGAGTGAAATATGGGATTTCAGGGTTCCGGATCTGTGAATCTTTGAAAATATAATAGTATCGGTTTAAGGTAAAATTGTGTATTGAGAAGAAATTATCGGTAATCATAAGTATCCAATATTTTTTCAAGTATACGGGCTCTATCAGTTATCCGGTTGTAAAAATTGGGAATCGCTCCATCCCTTCAACTATTATATATAATATATATTAATATAATAATTATAATCACAAATAACTACTATATATATATATATGTTTTATTAGGTTTTATGATTATATTTTTTTATAATAAGTATATATATTATATATATATATATAATATATTACACACATCTCCAGCAAGAAAGGAAGGTTGACAGTAAGACAAAAGATGAAATAGTTTAACATGACTGGGTGCAAGACGCCAAAAGCACAAGTTTTGAAACCACAGGAGGAATACCATCAGGACCGAAACCTTCTTAGTGTTGAGCTCAAAGACAGAAGGATAAGCATCTTAAAAAGAAATTACAATATTTAGCATAAATGAATTGGAGAGAGTTAAGGAAGAATAGCTCTAGAATCAAATAATGTGGATTAAAGGCAGAAGTTTGGGTGAAGAGTTCAGCTCTAGGCTTTTTTTTTTTTTTTTTTTTGTTTTTTTTTTTGTTTTGTTCTTAACACACATCACTACCACTCCCGTGCAAACCTAGTCAAGGGGTAGTGTCAGAAAATAAAAATAATAATATAATTTTTTTTTTTTTTTGTTTTTTTTAAAGAAATTGAGATTAAACATAGAAGATGGGAGAGAGTTACACAGAACATATGTGGCAGGAAAGAAGGAGGCCCACAGCGGACAAGCCTGGAGTTACCTATTTCCACGCAAATTGATGCGTGACAATGCACCCCTTGTGCTAAAAGCAAGCCGTAAAGGTGGAGGTACACAAGCGGTCAGTTCCCTCGAGAATTTGCCGCTTGTCAGTTCTATAGAAAAACAAGACACCAAGTTGTGTCGCAATGATAAAGGGTAAAGTGAATTAGAAAGAGCGAACAGTTTATAAATCTTTTAGAATTTGACTCAACCCTACCCAAAAAACGGATGAAACCTGAACCACTCCAAATATGAGAAGATATCTCATAAAGGGGATGAACCCTTGATTGAATTCGAGCTCTTGCGAGAAGAAAAATTCTCTCAGTTCCTCACTTCTTTGATATTAATTCCCCAAATGAGTTTTGTTTTGTGGTTCCAGCAACATCAACACTAAACGACAGCGTCGTTGACCCTTTTCACAGATAAAGGGTCATTTTGCAGGTAGGGAAGGCCTGAAGAACTTCCACAATATCCACATTTGGGCACAACAATCCCCATGGTATTCACCCATGCAAGTATTAGCATCAATTCCTGATTAATGTGTCGGCTGATATAATAAGTCCATATGTTCTACCGGAGCTCCTGAACGGCTACTCCTACCTACGGTTCCTACGGGGTTATTTGCGGTATTCTTCAAGATCATCTCTCTGTCATGCGGTTCATTCATGATAGAACTCCAGTCCACTTTTCGAGACCAGTTCGCCAAAATATCGACTTTACTTATTACAATCGCTGGATTGGACGCGGGCAAACCGTGGATGGTCACGGTCTCCCCGACCTTAACCCCTTGATTGTTATTTGTTGGGACATCTGAAAGTCTTCGCGTACAGGAACTCTGTTCCGGATGTTAATACTTTCGGCAACGAATCGTCGATCTGTGCTACTACATTCGTACGAACACTGATGTCTTCCACTGTTCAGACGAGTCGAAGCTTGCATTATTCCAAATGGGTCTCATTTCGAACGCCACCTATGAGTGGGATTGTGACGCATACCACCGCCACCTGCCTCGTATGTTAATAAATAATATTGCAACACTGATGTTGTTTTCCTATGTTTGTTCATACGGGTGTGGCATTTCTTTGCCCTATGCTTCATCTCTATCGTGTATTTCCCGAATATATGTATTTAAGGGAACATTTTTCCCCAACAGCGTTT
>SEYY01006170.1:42500-80050 GCA_009176605.1 Armadillidium nasatum | reverse complement strand
TATATATATATATATATATATATATATATATATATATATATATATATATATATATATATATATATATATAATATATATATATATATATATATATATATATATATATATATATATATATATATATATATAGACAGTAAAACCCCACAGGAAATAAAAACAAAACGATTAAAACTGGAGCAAGCTTTTCGAAGGGATAGCCACCCTTCCTCTTTCATGCTCCAGTTTCAAACTGGGCCTAGAAGAGGAAGGGTGGCTACCCCTTCGAAAGCTTGCTCCAGTTTTAATTTTTTGTTTTTATTTCCTGTGGGGTATTTCACTGTCTAAAATTTTACACGGTTATAGTGTTTTATATATATATATATATATATATATATATATATATATATTATATATATATATATATATATATATATTATATATATATATATATATATATATATATATATATATATATATATGAACCGGGCAAACCCAGGCCCCAGCTAAAAATCAGGAAAAACGGGGTTTGCCTGCCGTGTTAAAATGGCAAATTATTTTTAAGGGAACTGTTGTTTAAAAAATTTTTTTTTTAATTTTCAGCCGATTCTCCTGAAATTTTTAGTGTAAATTTTTTTTTTTTTTTTTTTCCTGGTGAAAAAAGTGCATTTCTAGCTAATTTTTTTTTGAAAATCTGACCCTTTTGCAAATAAATGGTTGGGCCAAACCACTTTTCGGAATAACCTGTAATTTGGACAGTATATTCAGAATTTTATGGGCAACAAAAACTTTCTAACAGACTTTTGTACCTAGAGTTATAGAAAAAATGTTATAAGCTGAAAACTGATCAACTATCCAAAAAAATCCATCTTCAGAAAAATAAACTATAACATTTCTTATTTTAGTTGGGTATATAGAGGAGGGATGGGGCTATAAATTCATTTCTACATTTTATTCGATGCGATTCGGTGGTTTCGAGATATAGCCTTCAAAAAAGGTCTATTTTTGACCAAATTTCAAAAATTCCCAAAGTTTGCCAGACTATATTTCGCTTCAAACAAATAGCATTTAATAAATGCATTAAAAAGTAGTTGCCTTGTTCTCCTCTAAACAATATAAAAAAAAAAAAAAAATAAAAAATTAGTAGGTAGCATTTTTTTTTTTTAAAACAATTTTTTTCTCTGGAAGGGTACGATTTTTTCCCAATTTTTTTTTCAAGTGCTTATAACTTTTTTTTCTAGACATTATATCAAAAATCTGTTCCCACCAATTTAAGAAATTGAGGCTAACATTATTCAGTTAAATTTTCAGCTCATGTGGACCAGTAGTTTGACCCAGTTATTCATTGGGTCCAAATAACTTTCAAACCGTTTTAGACTCACAAAAATATCCTCAAAATCAACTCAGAACTTCAGGAAATTTCAGCTCAATCACTCAAATAATATAAAAAAATTTTCAAAAAGAAAATTAAGATTTTTTTCTTGTTTTGTCAATATTTTTCATTTCTGTTTCTTTTGACCGCTCCTTTTCTGCTAGTGAATGTTCATCTTTGTGTTTTGATTTTAGATGCCCCATAAAGATTTGGTTGAAATTTTTTAACTTGACACCCGGTGGTCCTCTTCTAATTTCCTTACTTCAGATGTTACATTTAGCTATTTCCAGCCTATCCTGAAACATTGTAAAGTACTCCAATACCAGAGAGTTACCAATCACTAATGCCTCAGCCTTCCCCTTGGGAAACCCGACATCACAACTGGTAACCTTCAGGTTCATCCCCATCAGAAAGACAGCCTAAACCTGTTACTGCAGATCACAGGTCTAGTGTTCCTAGAGATCCTAATTTTATTGTTCCTATTCTGTACAACGCTCCATCTATCTGCAGTCCTATCTACCTCTATAGCCCTTCCCCTCTAAAATTCCTGACTAGGTGAGTCACTTGTTCTATGTACTCCTTTACCTTACCATTAGCCTACCCCCCTCTACTTCTTGCTTACATGAGTCCTTAGTCTCCACAAAATCCCTACTAACCTTTTCCTTAACACTTCCCTCCCTTCTCAACTCAGAAACCCATTCACTCAGCCTACCTACTTCCAACTGCAAAGATTCAGACCTTTCATCTCAGCCAACTCCTTATTTAACCTTTCAATCTCCTTCCTCATTAACACATGTTCAGCTTTCAGAATACAAACAGTACAGTCACAACATCCTCTCCTCTCACAATTCCACAGATGCTACACACAACATACATACTCAAGTTATAATTTTTTTTTTTTTTTTTTTAAAAAAGGCCTAACTTTAACCTAGGGGCTCTCAACAACAATCTAACTTTGGTAATAAATTAAATATATAGTATATTTTCTCTGTAAGTATAGTTAAATAGTAAGCTGCTCACTAAAATTAAAAATAAATTAACTAAAAGCAAATATTTTGAATTAAAAAAAAAAAATGAACTTGCTAGGGCTTTAGAAAAAGTAGGTTTACTTTAACTTAGGTTATCAGAAACTTAATTTGAATAACTGGGTACGATTACTGTCAACACGACCATCTAATTAAAACTTTTGAATTAAATCAGAAATTAAACAATTTTAACCAGAATTTAACCAATTTTACAAGAAATCAAAACAAATATAATAATTGGCCGAATGTATCAAATGCTTCATTAGGCTTACCCTCGCCTTTAGTTATTTACCCAATTCTAAATATTCCAGAAATCACACCTTAATACCAATTTAAAAAAATAAAAAAAAAAAATAAAAAAAATAAAAAATAAACAACACTTTCAATAATATTAAATCACCCAACAATACAAAATAACTTAAAAATAAACAATTTCTTCAAGTAAGATAAAGAGCTCACTTAAAACATTACCTCCTCTGGTCAAAGCACAACACAACTATATATATATATATATATATATATATATATACAATATATATATATATATATATATATATATATATATATATTATATATATATATATATATATATATATATATATATATATATATATATATATATATATATATATATATATATATATATATATATATATATATATATATATATATATATATATATATATATATATATATATATATATATATATATATATAATATATATATATATATATATATATATATATATATATAATATATATATATATATATATATATATATATATATATATATATATATATATATATATATATATATATATATATATATATATATATATATATATATATATATATATATATATATATATATATATATATATATATTATATATATATATATATATATATATATATATATATATATATATATATATATATATATATATATATATATATATATATATATATATATATATATATATATATATATATATATATATATATATATATATATATATATATATATATATATATATATATATATATATATATATATATATATATATATATATATATATATATATATATATATATATATATATATACCATCCACCACAGTCTTATGGCGACTTTAAAAGAAATTGCATCGTTACCCCAAAAAGAATTGAATGAGATTGAAGGAGGAGGAATAACTCCGGAACTGACTAAGGTTTGAGGGAAAAGTTCAGCTTTAGTAGAAGGCAAAACAGCTGTTGCGCCATTCGAAGATACTAGAGGAGAAAAAGATAAAGGAGTAAAGTTAAAGTTGACATTTTTTGAAATATGCTACAAAGAAAAATCAGGAATATTATTTCATTTTCTATAAAGAAATGAGCTTTTTGATGTTACAAAGAAAAGATTATGCATGATTCCAAGATAAAATATAAGTTGCAAGAGTTCCTGGAGTTTGAAGATAACTGTAATCTCTGAATGCAGCATCCCAGCGGAGAATAGAACGAGAACAAGCAGAATCAAAACAATATTAGACAGGTTTAGTTGAAGGGAAATGACATGGAATGTACGCCTCCATGTCAGGAAATCACCTTTGTTATGAGCTCTGCACACTCGGAAGGATCCCTTCCCCTGAAGCAATAATCTTTCTACAAGAAATCAAATAAGTACTACCAAAAGTTAGACTAGTTGGCATAACCAAAATGACACTAACGTTTTATCGCAATTAGATGGGGTCCAATTCTGTGGAAAGCTTGAAAATTACAAAAATTACTTAGATTTGAAATATTCAAGCTGCTGGATTCGGTTTGGGATTCAATTCAGTTTCGGAAGTTCTGGATTCGGATTTGAATTTGGGTATTTAAAAATTGGCAGGATTTGGATTCAAAGGTTAACTCTAGCTAGAATCTGGTTCGGATTCGAAATTTGCTTGATGCACCCATCACTATATATATATATATATATATATATATATATATATATATATATATATATATATATATATATATATATATATATATATATATATATATATATATATATATATATATATATATATATATATATATATATATATATATATATATATATATATATATATATATATATTATATTAAAATTCTTAAGAAAATAAATATTAAATGTTTAATTTCTATTCATTTTGTAAGTAGTACTAAAGATTTAGTACTTTATCACTTTCCTAAGTAAATAAGTCATAAAGTGCACCAGATTTCCCTTGAATGACTTAAGCCAATTAACTTTATTAATCATAAAACAGTAATAAGAAGAGTAACTATAGTAAGCAAATATTAAGTTTTTGGCTTGGATGTTTTTTTTCTCTCTCTGAATTTCATTTGATTAAGATTTTTTTCCATTACTTTATTCGAATACTTACATAACTTCCAATAAGATATATTTACTCTGTTTACATCACTTCCTTTAATTAAAGTTACCAATAAAGTCAGTTATTCATTTGTGAACTACTATAGTCATTTCTTTAATTATTTAAAAGAAATTCATACATTTACAAAGAATTTAATTTTATTTTATTTTTCTAAAGAAAACTGTTATTCTGTTAATTTAAAATTTTTTATGTTTGTTAAGTTTATCATTTCTTTTAACCTAAGTTAATTGGTCACTAATTCACTATCATTTTAATGGATTTCACTTATGAGAATTAAATTGTTGAAATTTTACCATTTAAAATAATTAATTTGACAATTTCAACTTACTTGCTCAGTCTGTCCTCCTCTTCTCAATCCAAGGAATTTGCAAAGCCAAATATTTCTCTTTAATTGTAATAAAATACTAAATGTTTTGATCTTTAAATAAAATCTTATCTGGTAAACTGGAAAAAAAAGTTAAAAGTATAGTAATAATAAGCATCAACTTTGATTATAAGGAGGTGAAAACAGAACTTAATATCATTCATTGAGGTCAATGAGATCTACAGTAAGAAATTTATCTACAACAAACTAAATAAAATTAAGAATAAAATATTTATTAAAATATTATTTAACACATTATATAAATTAATCCTTAAATAGAATAAGTCTTTTCACACAGTCGCATCCCCTTAACTGTTCCTAGACTAAACACTGTGCTCTACTGATGTAGGTAAACTACCATTAAAATCTGGAATACTTTTTCCACTCCCCTGGACTTGAACACCATCAGTGTATGAGATCATGTTGTATCTCTGATCTAGGAAGATTTATCCATTACATTGATTAATAATATGAAGGCTTCCTACTTGTTCAAATCAATATAAAAAATTTAAAATAATAGAATGTAAGGAATCTATTTCATTTTATAAACACCAATATCATTTCTCATTGCATACCAAAATGTTTTATTCATCTATTTATGTGATAAAGAATACTGAAATTTAATCTTCCCTATTTATCCCAATTGGTGAAATAGGAATGTCAATAAATAAATATTTCTGTATCTAATCATGAGAAATAATTCAAGATATTTAAAAGAAATCCAATATTTAAATAGTTAAAAAAAAAAACATATATTGATAATGTATGCATAAATTATTCTTTTCTTCCAGAAGTTTTTTACTTTGTGAGAAATTTTTGCATTTGAACATTTCATAAGCATCCACTTGGACTATTCCAAACAAAACAAGTTGTTAGCATATGAAATAAACACAGATATAAGAACATAAGAAGCAGCTCTTGGTCACTTCATTTCGAGAAAGACCTTTTTTTCTTGCATTAATCAAATCCTCTGATCTATGAATAAGTGACATTTATGTTAATACTGCCTGTTAGCTAATAATATCTTTAAAATATTAAGAAATGCTTTATTTTTTTACAAATTGTTCCTGTTATAGAGAACCAATTCCGGAGCCTATCTAGGAAAACTGATTGACTGAGAAGTATCACACAGAAGGAAACAGCTAACTCTCCTATGTGGTGGAAAACTTTGTAATATCCATTTTCTCACATTAGGACTTTCTTATTTTTATTACACATTAACTTCAATTCTTTATTTGTATTTTATTTTTATGTTTAATTATATTTGGTAACCAGTGAAATTACCTTCATTTTATTTACTTTAATTTTTTGCATCTCACATTACACCTTTGTTTCAGTATTAATAAATTACAAGGGTTATTCCATCTGGCATGAGTGGTTGCTGTGTGGAGGAGTGTTTTAGATACATTGTGGGACAACTAACAAAATAAAACCACCACCATTTAATTCCTTACCTTAAATAATACATTAAACCTACAAGCATGTTAATATATTAACCATAATAAAATTAATTAATTACGTAAGTTATTTAAACTATTTTTAAAAAAGTAAAACCTATTTTAAATTTTACATAAAAATAACAAAAATGTTACTGATTAGAAACAATTCACGTATTTAAATTTTAAAAAAAAAAAAAACAAACTAATTATTTTTAAAAATATTTTATGGTTCTTTGTCATTATTTAATTTTTATTATTATTTTAAGATAAATATTAAAATTTAAAAAAAAAAAAATTATTTTTAACGTGAGAACTCAACATTTAAATTTTGAAGAAAAAAAAAAAAAAAAAAAAATAATTAAAAAATAATAAGAAAATAGAGAGAGAGCTTTTAATAGAATATTAAATGTAAGTGACTTGGTTTGATTAAATTAATTATTAATAAAAATAATTATCTTAGGAAAATATACATTTTGTGGAGATTGCTGAACACTAACATATTTGAACACTATCATTTTATACTTTTTGTTTACTTTTTTTTTTATTCACCTCTACAATGTATATTACTACATAATTCCATGAAACAAGTTAACTACAATAAATTATTATTATTTTTTTTAAAAATATTTATCAACTTTCGTACATACTGATCTTTCACCTATTTTTAAATTTTAAAACATTTACATTTAGATTAAGATTTTTAAAAGTCATTTTTTTTTTTTTAATTATATTATTATTGCACTTTATTTTTTTAACATTAATATTACATTTTCAAAGCACTTTGATTTAAACTTTTTTTTTTCTTATTTATTTATTGTAAGCACTCTATTTTATTTTTCCTTATTTATTTACACATTTTTAGATTAACAGGACTTTTTTTTTTTTTTTTTTTTACAATGCAGCATTACAGTTATTATTATTATTATTAGATTATTCCCCTAAGTCTTCCCACCAATTTTGAAATATGGACTTGACATTAATTCTTGTTCACGCAGTCAATCCTCTTTCTGTTCCAATAGTAGATGTTATTTCCCAATGTTCTTACCACAGAATATGGACCATGATATGCTGGTGCAAAGTTTACTTTTCCATACTGGGCATCTTTAATTAGTATTTGCAATTATCTAATGCCATTGGCACATATACTTTTGCATTTCTTGATTTAAATTTTGGAGACAAAGGCATCGAGAATAATGTTTGTAATTTTTCTGCATAAGTTTGATGTCCAAAGTGGCCAAGGAATTATTTGGAAGGTTCTATCAATGCACCAGGAAATTCTTATATTCTGACCAAACATCAGTAGCGTAGGAGAAAGGCCACAATCATCAAATGGAGCAGTTGCGAAGGACAAATAAGTGAAAATGGTAATAGCTCAAGCCAGCTTGTACTACTGATTTCTGTTAACATTGTTCTGAATGTTGACAAAAGTGTCTTGTGGAAATTTTCAATAAGACCATTACTTTGGTGGACATTGTGCTGTTGTAAATCTGTGGTTAGATCCCAAATTTTCACAAACCGTCTTAAAAATTTCACTTGAAGAACTGAGGACCTCTGTCAGTAACAAATGTGTTCACCACGCCAATTGGTAAAAATTCTTTTACCATTGTATCTGTAATGGTTTTTAGCTTCTATATTTTTCAAAGGATATGCATAAGGATATCTGCTGTATCTATCTATCAATGTTAAATAGATACTTGTACCCTTTAACCTCAGGTAATTTTAAAATATCCAAATGGACAACTTCAAATTTATGCCCAACTGGAGCAAACTTTTCATATGGAGGACTGATATTTTTGTACATTTTTGTTCGCAAACAAGGGTCACAACTTGAAATGAATTCTCTTATTGTTTTTCTCATTGATGGCCAAACTGCTACCTTTTTCAGCTTACTTAATGTTTTTTTAATCCCCAAATGGCCCAGAGCATGGAAATGCTGTATAAATTCAGTTACCATGGAGTTCGGCACAATTAATCGTGGATATTGTGGATTACTTACATCCATTGCAAGTTCAATTTCTTCATTTTCATGAATTACTTTTCTTTTCGAAACTTCAAGTGAAGATTCATCAGGATTTTGCAAGATACTTTTTAAGAAATCATCTTTCATTTGTTCTTCACGCAATTTTTTATAATTAAATTGATTAAACTTTCTAAATATATCTGCAGCAGAAGTTTTGAATATAGCAGATATAAAAGAAAGAGTATCAAATTCATTTTCTTCATTATCTTGTATCATGTTTATATTCATTTTCTTCATTATCTTGATTGTTATATTATTGCTTCATTATTATTATTATTATTATTATTATTATTATTATTATTATTATTATTATTATTATTATTATTATTATTATTATTATTATTATTATTATTATTATTATTATTATTATTATACCGTGAGAGGAAATCTGCTAGAATGTTTTCAGCTGAACTGATGTGTGTAAATGTCAATTCATACTCTGAAAGATAAGATAAGTATCTCTGCTCTCTGCACACCAGATTTTTGCTGTCTGTTGTTTTTTTTTAACAGATTGTACTACAGATAAATTATCACAGTATACTTGGACAGATCTTCCCTCTATAAAATGAGTGAATTTTTTCAATGACTTAACTATAGCTAAAAGTTCTTTACTAAAAATTGAATAATTACATTCAGTATTTGACAAAGAGTTATTTATTTAAATATATTAATAAATATAATATTTTGAATGCCGATAAAATTTTTTGACTAGTAACATACATTCAACTCAAACACAAAACTCTTTATTATATTTTCCTGCAACGGACAATAATATTATGCAAGTCGCAAGTAATACCAAAAACTCCATAAGCCAGTCCCAGACTCCCTTTCCTAACCAACAACAAAACAAACCATAGTTGCCAGTTTCAAAGGTTTCCAGATACTATTCTATTTATAAATTTTATATTAAAAATCTAAGTTTAAAATATTTCAACTTTAATAAATCTAGAGATGAGTTATTCCATATATATATAATATATATATATATATATATATATATTTATATATATATATTCTGCATTATATTAATAAAATGTTATGTAATGTATTATGTGTATATAATGTGTGTTATGTTAATTAATAAAAATAAAAAGTTTTTTCGTTACACTACAAACCTATTTTTTTTTTTTTTTTTTTGCAGTTTTGTTTTTAAAAGAAATAGAATGATGTAATATAAATATAGCAAAAAAAAAAAATAATAAATATAATAAAAGAATAATAAATGAAACAAAAAATAGTAAATATAAGAAAAAGAAAATAATAATAAATAATAATAAAATAAATAATAATAATAAAATAATAATAGAATAAATATAATAAATAATAATAATAATAATAATAATAATAATAATAATAATAATAATAATAATAATAATAATAATAATAATAATAATAATAATAATAATAATAATAATAATAATAATAATAATAATAATAATAATAATAATAATAATAATAATAATAATAATAATAACAACAACACCGTGGGTGGGTTTCCATAGGGCAAGCACCATTTGAACGGTCTTTTTAACAAGCTGATATCAGCGAGCGCAAACCCGCGAGGGAGCGTGGACCACAAACGCTTCTTAACAAGAATCAAACTTAAGAACATTTATTATTTAATTAAATAATTAACTTTTAGGCGTAAAATATATTCACACGATCGAAAAAATATTGTTGCACGTTTCTAACAACACGGAAACGTTGGAAGCCTTTGACCTTCAGTCTGTCGAACCGGATGCGTTTTTTTAACCTCACGCGTTTTTTGAGGGATAGTTTTCATCCCCTACTACTTATATATATAAGAACCATGCAAAGAGCAATTCTTCATGATCCAACGCTGTCGCCTAATCTCAAGTCGTGTTTTTAATTAAATTTTATGTTCGTAATACTAATGTAAAAATTTACACTTAATCCGAAAGTATGTTAATTGAAAGTTTTATTGCTCCTCCAGAAAATTTTGAAAATAATTTAATTGCGATTCATTTAATTTTGTTTTTTGAAAATATTTTTAAAAAATTTATATTTTAAAATAAATCTGTTATTATTTTTAAATTCGGAAAATAATTTTCTTTAAAATACAATTCTACAGCATTCTCTAAACAATCTTTCCAATTTTCAGATAGAGTGTGAAAGCTAATATGTCTTTCTTTCTTATTCTCTCTTTCTCTTCTTCTCTCTCTCTCTTCTCTTCTCTACTCTTCTCTTCTCTTCCATCTGATTCTTCAATCTTTTCTTTCCTATCTAGTTTAAGCACCTCAACTCCCGATGACAGCCATATATATATATATATATATATACTATAATATATATATATATATATATAAATATATATATATATATATATATATATATATATATATATATATAATATATATATATATATATATATATATATATATATATATATATATATATATAAATATATATATATATATATATATATATATATATATATATATATATATATATATATTATAAATACCCTTTATTCTACTATAAATTATTTTAGATAGGAGGCTCACTTTCGCATACGGAAAAAAAATATATGTATAATAATATATATATATATATATATATATATATATTATATATATATATATATATATATATATATATATATATATATATATATATATATATATATATATATATTATATATATATATATATATATATATATTATATATATATATATATATATATATATATAATATATATATATATATATATTATATATATATATATATATATATATATATATATATATATATATATATATATATATATATATATATATATATATATATATATATATATTATATATATATATGTTATATATATATATATATATATATATATATATATATTATATATATATATATATATATATATATATATATATAATATATATATATATATATATATATATATATATATATATATATATATATATATATATATATATATATATATATATATATATATATATATATATATATATATATATATATATATATATATATTATATATATATATTATATATATTTTTCCTTGTTTAAATTAAAAGATATATTTTCAGTTTTTTGTTGGTAGTTCTTTAGGAAAGGAAATTAATAATAAATTTCAATGGTAACACTTTGGTTTTAAAAATTTTAAATATTAAATATTAAAAAAAAAAATCTCACTAAAAGTTTAATATCTTGCTTTGAAAAAATAAAAAAATTTTTTTTTTTATATTTTGTTGCTCAAAAATTTACTCTCCTTTAGCTACAGTATTTTTGTATTTTTGCAATACTATCCCTAATCATATAATGCTCGCAATAGTAAACTTTAAGGTTCCTCTCATACTGAATCATTCTTTATTTTCTTTGATCCGAAGCAGTTGATTAGTGAACCTACTTACGAGTATCTGCAATATAGTCATTAATTACCAATTGAAAGTATTTGAAAAAAGCTTCAACACTTTTCCTTCGCAAATTGTTCTATCTGAAGGTAAACCTGATCATAATTGTGTAAATCTTAATTTTAATGTTTTCAGTCGAAATTTTTACTCCATTTACTAAGACAATATGCATGCTCTTTAATCAGCCTAACTGACGTTTTTAATTCCTCTGAATATATATAAATATATATCAATATATATATATATATATATATATATATACAATATATATATATATAATATATATATATATATATATATAATATATATATATATATATATATATATATATATATATATATATATATATATATATATATATATATATATATATATATATATATATATATATATATATATATATATATATATATATATATATATATATATATATATATATATATATATATATATATATATATATATATATATATATATATATATATATATATATATATATATATATATATATATATATATATATATATATATATATATATATATATATTTATAAGTTGGAAAGTCAAGAGCTCATGATTTGATCTGCTTCTAATATTTGTTCCTTAAAATTGACCCATTTCCTCAGTGTTGTGAGCAATTTGTCCAACTAATCCCGAAGGTTTTCTGGTTCTGAACATTTTAACCATAGTGTTATAGATCTTACCTATATTCTAAATCTTTTAATTAACTTACTTTTATTTCATTTTACCTTGATTATCTGGAACTCTCTTTCAATCTTCCTTACTACCAATACAGATGTCGATTCTCATTGTGAACTTGTACTGTCCTTTATTATCAATAATTTTTTCATCTTCTCCCTTTATGACTTCAAAGGTTTCCTTTTTTAGTGATACATGAAATATTCATGTCTTTAGACTAGAAATAGATCGCACCTTTGCAATCTTTATCTTAGGAAATTCTTTCTACGCTTTTCCTCATACGTATGCAGAGTTTTCTTACATCACTTCAAATTAGAAGTTGTTTATGGGGCAGCTTTTTTTTCCATTTTAATAGTTATTTTCTCAGTGGATCTGTTTCACCTTCTATTCTATTCCTACCCTTAATTATCGACCTTATCAACAGTCCTTCTATCTCTATTCATTTCTATGTCGAGTATGTGACACTCCATCCTTTCTACTTATTTCAGGTATGCTTCTTTACGTTTAATTAAAGCCACCTCAGGATTTAAATTACTCAAACTCAATTTTTACATGATCTGTATATGATTTCAGTGTGACAGTTTTTTCTTCGTGAAACTCAACTTTTTTAAAAGAACTTCAAAACTGTTTTCCACAGTACCATCTTTCTCATTTCTTTATACTGGTCAATCTTGTCCCATGTGAAAAATAGGAAAATACGTGGTTTCAACATGAACACAAACTTTTTCTGAAAATGTTATATTGAAATTTTAGTTATAACGGACTCGAGAACATTTTGTTAAAATTGCAAGACTCTCTTAGTTAGGGTTAATACAAGGGACTCATCGGTCATTTATGATATACTTTTATTTTGGAGGACTCCAGTTCCTACAGTAATTTTAATAACATTAAGTTCAATGTTATAGATTTAAAACTTTTAACTTTCCAACTTTATTTACTTTTTATCTTTTCTATGCAATCTTAGTGATTTACCTTTTTATAAGTACTACAGTATCAGAGGCCCGAGGAAATTTCCATTTCTCATTATCACACCTTTCAGCGTCCTCTCAGTACAAAGGATGTAAAATCTTCGCTCTAGTTTTGAAACGATATTGTTATCTCAAGGTTTGTTGGATTAGTATATCTTTATTTTTAGCAACATCTTGTCTCTCAAATTACTTTCCATATTTTACCATTACTGTTGAATCTTTTTTTCCGTTTTTTAAAATTTACATTAGAGCTTACATAAAATTTTTTCCTTTGGTTTCATTTCTTCCACCTAATTATGTCTAATGTAATTTCTTCTCAGGTTGTGATTTCTAATCTTTACAATCTTAATAGAAGGAGTACTGTCTGGAAAGTGTAGTTCCTATTGTTATTAAAATTTACATTCCTAAGCTTTCGCACTATTTTGGTAAAGTGTTTTGCTCGCTTTTTTAATTTATTGCTTTTACCTTTGTTGTGATTAATACCTACTCAGTTTTGATTTGCTTTTTGACTTCTTAAAGGGGTTATTCAACTACAAAAAACGTACTCTTTAGTTGTAAAATTTATTTGCAAACTTTTTTTTTTCATCAGTTATATAGTAAAATCTATGCCGATTCCAAATCTGAAATCAGTTTTTTAAAATTCTAAGTGGTTCCCGAGAAAAAGACTTTTCAATTAACACCTGTCAAATGACCTTGAAAAGCTAAATGTGCGTATGCTATGCACTTGTTTTGGGGTGGGGAGTCTTTAAAATTTGTTTTGAAACATTCTTATAGCAAATTTTCTGCTGATTCCAAATATGTATTTAGTTTTACATATTTCCAAATGGTTACCGAGATATGACCACGAAAAAAATCTCAAAGTGGGGGGGGGGTCCAACATAAAGACCCCAACTTTTGGGGGGAAAATTTTAAATTTTTTTCAGCAATTTTATAGTAAAATCTATGCTGATTCCGAATCTGTATTTAGTTTTTACTAATTCCGAACAGTTCCTGAGAAAAAGACTTTTCAAGTGACACCTGTCAATGATATTCAAATTGTCGGCAAATTACTCTCAAAGGAAATTTTTTTTTATATTTTTCATTTTAAGATTTTATTCAAGCAGTTTTATAGAAAATAATACGCAGAGTCCAGATGTGTAATTAGTTTTCCATAATTCCAAATAGTTACCGAGATATATCCACTCAAAAAATCTCATTAATCAGTTTTACGTTTATGCGGTTTTCTCATAATAGCACTTTCAGAGAAAAAAAAATTTGCCAAAAAAAAAAACAAAGACAACGATCTTATTCAAACTTTTTTATTGAATTAGAGACAGTTAGAGGAAGATAATTTCATCTATCTGATCCCAAAATAAATTGCGGTCAATTTTTAATGATGACTTGAAATAAAAAAAAAAATTTTAAAAAAAATGAAAATTTAACAATTTCCGATGACTTCGTGCAGGATTTAAACCAACTAAGCTACCACTTATTATTAAAATCATACATTCATTTGATTCCTACATATTTTCCTAAATCTTTAAAAGAAAAAAGGAAAGAAAATATAAAATAGTTTATATTTTATTAATGATTTAGTGAAAAAAGTGAAAATTCTTGAAAGTGAAAATTGGGGGTGGGTTTGATCCCCCATAAAAAAAAACAAAGACAACGATCCGTCTAAAAATTTCAAAATATATGTATTAATGTTTATCCTTTAAATTCGTTCTCTTGTCATATGTCCGTAAAAAATATTTCAAAAATAAGTTGAATAACCCCCTTAATACTACTCCAAAAACTTAGTCTGGATGAGGGTGTCCGATTATTATTATGGAGTTTTCGTCATATATCTAGTTGGCTTTGCTTATACCGATCTTCTTGGAAGGTTAGATTCTTGGGCTTTTTATCTCATTAAATCGGACAATCTCTAACTCATTCAATGTCTTTTCATCTATCGAACTTTTTCATTACTTTCTATAAACACTCGTTAATAACAATCAATATAATCTTTGGAATTGTTTATTTGGATATATCCTCCTTTAAAGTAAGACTGTATAACTCGTTTCATCACACAGTCATATAATTTTTTCCTGTAAAACTCTTTGACCTTAGACTTAAATACTATCATTCCTTCATGCACTTCTTGACCAAAATCTAGAACTTTCTTTTATTACTATATTTTCTTTGACTTGTTCTCTTTCAATTATTTATTATGATTTCTCTGTGATGAGCGAAAAATTAAGGATCATGACAACAAGTTCTGAAAATTTCAAATGCCTTTAATTTGTGTTCTTTTTTGAAAACCTTTTTCAAATCTCACTTTCATTGACAAATGATTTTCCTAATTGAAAAGAGCAACATAAACAAAAATAAAACATAAAAAATTTAGGTTAAAATATCTTGTAAATTTACGATTACTATTATATAATTTAGAAAACTGAAAAGGTTGTGTTTTTGATTTTGATAGTTAAATGATTATTTTTTTAACATCTTCTCAACATTGATTTAAATAACATTGATTTTTAAAGGTCTGGTAAGAAAATAACAATTGGACTTTGTGGTAAATCTATTTTCTACTACAATAAAGATTATTCTCTTCAACTAATTGAATGGATTGAAATTTTGAATCGCCTTGGAATATCTACATTTTTTCTCTATAAAACTCTTTGTCATAAGAATGTTGAAAACGTCCTCGATTATTATGAGAAAAAAGGATTAGTTAAAATAATTGACTTTCACTTTCCTAACCCTTCCATTCAAGAAGGCACTTTTCTCAGGTAAGATATAAGAAATATCCGAAATCCATCTAGACATTATTTTAGTTTCATTTAGTAAATTAAGATCAAAAGTAACTATATAATTTAACTTTTAATTTTAGGGTTTTTATTCTGGCCCTTTCATATCTGTTTTAAAAACTAAATTAAAAAAATTTATGCGGAAAATTTTTCCTATAGGTTATCTAATTATTCTCAATATTTACGGGCAATAAATCTTTCTCATGATATGAAATTTAGAAACTAAACTAACTCCACCGATTCTTAGGTAATGCATATCTTTTAAGTCCTGAAATGAATTTCCGTATCATCTCAGCTGACGAAAAGTAACAACAGAAATAATTTGTCTACCTACTCTATTTAATCATCTTCTTCTGTCACTTCGTCTATTAATCACTTTTATTAGTCGACTATATACTTTAATTACTCATTTCAATTCGAAAGCTAACACATACAAAAGTAATTTGCCAGATCTAGGAGAATGGCAATGAAGCAAGTGATCTCTGGTCTTTCCCATACACTTGTTGGGAAAGAGAAAACATTGTTATTTTCAGTACCTACAAACACAATTAATTCCTTTCTCTTTGTACTTTGAAAATATTTTCACTCAACAAAAACCTCTTCTTTGAGATCACCTTTCAAACTTTGGTCGGTAGTTAATATCTTTGATGTTTATTTTTCTCGTCATACTTCTAGGAACGATCACATTATTTTTCTTACCAAACAAGTTATGTAAAGGTTATATATATATATGTTCGGAGGTGAGTCCAAAATTTCCTCACACTACTGGAGTTGCTTGCTGTTTACTGGGAATATATATATATATATATATATATATATATATATATATATATATATATATATATATATATATATATATATATATATATATATATATATATATATATATATATATATATATATTATAAGATATTTGAAATGCCTTAACGGCGCTGTCACCAGTGTAATGGAGGTCGGCTTACCAGTTGTTTATGTTCCGACGACCTTGACAACAATGTAAGGAAAAATGATCAGACACATTAACAAAGTTGTGGCAAAGGAAGAAAAACAAACGTTTTTGTAATTAACTGATTTATTAATGATTTCGCAGACTTCTTTAAAAAGTGTAGAATGAATTGTGTAACGTTGTCGACTGTTATATGTAAAGGTGCAGATGATTTTATAATATAATGGAGCAGACAATCAACAATTGTTTCTTTCTTTATATTAGAGATCAGATAAGTTTGCGAATATACTGAAAATTGATCGATAATAGAAAAGATTATTTATTTCCATTATCAGAGATAGGAAGGGGACCCACTATGTCTACGTCCAACCACATAAGAGGGGATAAAAGAGTGTTGGAAAGCTGAATGAGAGCTTTTATACTATTATTGGAAGAAATGTTTTGCACGTTAAACACTCTTTGCAATATTCTTTCACATCCTGTACCATATTCGGCCAATAGAACAAACTTTCTTCTCTGTGTAAAGTTTTAACGAAACTAGCATGAAAATTTAGATTAGAATTATGTGAAATATAAAACGCCATAGGTTTAAGAGTACCAGGAATTATTAAGACTTCTGTAAATGCTCTTTGATATTTATTTTCATTAGTGAAATATAAACAATTATTTTCCATAGTAAATCTAGTCAGATCAATATCTCCAGGTATGCCTTCAATATTATTCGTCTCAAAATAATTAATAATTTTTCTCCATTCCAAATAGTTCATTTGCTCATTTCTTAAGTTTTCTGCGTTTAAAATGGTTGAAGGATCGATTTCCTCTGTATTGTTTATAGTATTTATGCTACGGCTTAGGGTATCTGGAATAACATGTTCACGACCAGCTTTGAATTTTATATTGAAATTGAATTCGGATAGAAGCACAGCCGAGCTATTCTCGGAGTTGCAGGTTTATATTTGAACAAATGTTTTAAAGGCTGATGATCTGTGATTGTAATAAACTTGCGATCGTACAAATAAAGGTTAAAATGTTTTACCCACTTTATTATTGCCAAAGCTTCTCTTTCAGTCACACTGTATTGTTGCTCCAGAGGAAAGTTTTCTTGAAAAATATGATATCTGGTTTTCTATATTATCTACCTCCTGTGTCAGAACTGCGCTAATGGCTATATCACTCACATCTGTGTTGTCAACTTAAGCTGTTCACTAAAATTTGGATGTATTAAAATATGAGAAGTAGACAATAACTTTTTCAGTTTATTAAACGCTGTATCTTCCTAAATCCGTCCAAATGAATTTTGGGTATTTCTTAGTTAAATTTGTTAAAGGATTACATATTTCCGAGAAGTTTTTAATAAATTTTCGATAATAACTTGCCATACCAAGGAATCTTCTTGCTTCTTTTTCGTTCTTGGGGTTTAATGGTCTCTCATACCCTGAATTTTTGCAGTATCTATTTGGATTCCTTTATTAGAAATTATATAGCCTAGAAACTTGACTGATTCGTTTGTGAATTTGCACTTCTTTAAAGAGAGTTTAAGGCCTGAATTCTTATAAATTTTTAAAATTTGTTCTAGATATTTTACATGCTCTTCGAAAGATGAGCTACATAAAATAAGGTCGTCCATGTAAATATGGCAAAATTTAAAAAATTATAAGAGTGGACAGAGTTAGAAATGCAGTGAGAGGATCGTTAATGAAAAGTAAGAATAAAGTTGGAGATAAAACAGAATCCTGAGGAACACACAAATGACAAGAAAGGAGAAAAGAGGTCGCTCCATCTACAAGTGCCGAAAAGGAACGATCCAAGGGAAACTAGACAAAAGTAAGCAAAGAGATGGAGCAAAACCAAAGGAAAGGAACTTAGATAACAGCGACTCATGCCATACCCGGTCAAAAGTTTTGGATATGTCAAGCGACGCTATACAAGGCTCCCCAAAGTCCGTAAGGGCAGAAGACCATAAATCAGTGAGATAGGAAAGTAACTCACCAGTTGACCTCGAGCGTCGAAAGTCACAGATGATCTGAGAGAAGAGGATGAAACTCCAAAAGATCTAGGAAATGAGAATTAAGGAAAGTTTCAAAAATTTTAGACAGAACACAATTGAGAGCAACAGGTCTAAAGTTGGAAGGGTCAGAACAGAAATCTTTTTTTCGGGATTAACTGAACAAATGCATGCTTCCAGGATTGAGGAAAAATATTAGTATTAAGGCACAGAGAGTAGAGCTGAACGAGGACTGGAGTGAACTCAGAAACACACTCCCTCAGAAAGCGAAGGGGGAATGCCATCCGTGACAATGGCCTTCCTAACTTTCATAGATTTTAAGATCCTATACACCCAATCATGAGTAATCACAGGTGGAGATATGTTATGCGAGAAGAGAAGAAGTAGGAGGATAGATGACTGAATTGAGCAGGGTAGAATTAGATGAGAAAAGGAGGCCGAAGAGATTAGTCTTTTCAGAGGGAGTATTACCTATAGAACCATTTGAGCGAAGTAAGAGGAGGAAAAGCAGATTTACAGAAGTTATTAGAGACATTTGCTGCAAGAGGCCTGAAATTTTTATAAGTAGGAGAACCATGGAAGTCAGCTCACTTCCTTTTAGTGAAAGCACGCTTAGTTCATCGAAGAACATCTCTGAAACGATTCTGAGCTGAATGAAAATTAGCGAGAATGATAGGAGAAGGAAAGTTTTTTCATTTATGATAAGCATTGTCTCTCTCCCGAAGTGCAAGGTTGCCATAAACCATGGATTTTGAGGAGAAAAAGAATTAGTTGAAGAAGGAATGAACCTGCTCATCCCAGCGACGATTGTCAATTCTTAGGACAATAACTCTCTTCATTTTTTTTCAACCATTCGAATTTTAACGTGACTATCTTCAAACTGTTGCTATTTTGACGACATTAATTTTCTGGACTTTTCAGTCTGAACGACTCAGGCAACACATCTTTACACACAGTTACATCCTTTATTTATCTGTATCTCAGACCCCAGGCTTTGTAGCAAGACTTATTTTTGCAAGCATTGACAGGTAATCTATGGAGCACACTACCTTTTTACTATTTTGAATAACACATTTTCATATTTTCAAACAATATGTATCGGGATATATAGGCCTATAATTTTGCATTGGCTTTCGCTTTCTCCATAACTCTGGTAGAATTCTGTGAACCCTTGGCCATTACACATCAGATATATATATATATATATATATATATATATATATATATATATATATATATATATATATATATTATATATATATATATATATATATATATATATATATATATATATACCCAATTTTTTTGGTGCAAGGTCTTTTTTTTATTAATTTCTGCAACATCCGCGGTTTTTGTCTAATATGCACTTTATCGAACACCACCTCTCTTCTTGTAAACCTTATCTCTTGTTCTTAACCAAAACTTAGATGTCTGAGTGCTCGGACAGCAAATCGTACTCTGTTTCCTCCTCCTGACTCTATTCTGAATTTTCAGCCAAAGGCAGATGTTACGCATATGTGCGCAATGATAATGTCTGTTCTCGTGTCTCTAATTTGGAGTCGTCTGAATTATCAACTTTATGGCTTAAGCTTTCTTGCAACTCTACAACTAAATTTATTTGTTATGTTTACTTCTGTTTTGTTCTGTAATTCTTCGACTATCTTAACCAAAATAGAACACATTCTTTCTTCTTCTAATTTCTCCAAAATCATCATTTAAGGTGATTTCCATGTTCATCACCGCCAATGGCTTTCATCTAGTTTTCATGATACAATTGGTGAACTCGCCTACTAATTTTCCATCCATAATAATCTTGAGCAGTTGATGCATCTCCCTACCCGTATCCCTGACCTTCTTGTTGATGAACCCAACATAACTGACCTTTACCTAACTTCTTATCCTTCTCCTTACACTGTTAAACTCTTTCCTCCTCTGGGTTCATTCGATCACTTTCTTATCTGCGTATCTTGTCTTGTCTCTTCAAGACTTCCGCAAGAACGGCCCGAGCCTTAGGCGAGGAGACGCTTCTGGCATTTCGGTGCCACTAACTGGTCTGACTTATAGTTATACTTTTCTGATTTTTCATGGAATGATTACTGTTTCCGTGGGAGGAGGTCCCTTGGATTGTGCAGAGCGCATAACCGAGTAATTCTCTCCGGCATGGAGGCGTACATTCCATATTCTTTCCCTTCACTAAACCTAACAAACCTAGGTTTTAACTCTGCTTGTTTTCGTACAGTCCACCCCAGGGATAATGACTTCAGGGATTACCGTTGTCTTCAAACTCCAGAAACTCATGCAACTTATATTTCATTCCGAAATTGTGCAAAATCTATTTTTCGAGATATGAAAAAATCTTTTCTCCGCAGCAAATGCAATAATCTTTCTGCTTCCTCTTCCTCTAGCCCATTCTTGAATTCTGCAAAAAATGTCAACTCTAACTTTGCTTCTTCCTCTTTCTCTCCTCTAGTATCTTCTGACGGTTCAACTGCAGTATTGCCTTCCTCTAAAGCTGAGCTCTTCGCTCCTTTTAATTCAACCTTAGACGATTCAGGAGCTGTTCTTACTCCTTCAACCCCCTCCAACTCATTTATGCTTAAAATTGTAATTTCTTCGTAAAATGTCATTTCTGCTCTCTCTAAGCTTAACACTAAAAAGGTGTATGGTCCTGATGGTACCCCTTCTGAGGTTCTCAAAACGTTTACTTCTGAGCTTGCAACCTGACTTGGTAAACTATTTCGTCTATGTCTTTCTAGTTCAATCTTCCCTTCTTGCTGGAAACGGGCGCTCATTCAGCCTTTTCGGAAGAAGTAGACCCATCTCAACCCGTAACTACCATCCCATTTCTTTAACCTCCGTTCTTTCTAAAGTTTTCGAATCTATCCTTAACAAGAAGATTTGAAAACATCTCAATTCTTCTAATCTTATTCCTGATTGCTAGTATGGCTTTATTAAGAAACGCTCTACTGGTGATCCCTTTCCCTTCTCTCTGACTCTTGTTCCTCTGCTCTTCGGCATTTTGATGAAACTTTTGCTGTTGCACTGAACGTATGGAAAACTTTCGATAAAGTCTGGTACAAAGCTTTGATTTTTAAACATCCCTCTTTTTGAACCTATCCTTTTCTCTGTGGCCTCCTCTCTGATTTCCTTTCCGGTCATTCTAAAGCAGCTGTTGAAGACGGCCACCATTCATCCTATAAATCTATTAATAGTGGTGTTCCTCAAGGAATATGTTCTATCCCAAACACTTTTTTTTGCTTTTCATTAATACCTTCTCCTTTTACTTCATCTCCTATCCACTCCTATGCTGATGACTTCACCCTTCATTACTCTTTTCAATTTGAAAGGCGCCCTCTCCCAACAACAGTTACTAGACGCAAGGAGGGTTGCCTTGGAGCAGCTGATCTCTGATCTATTTCGTATTTCAAATTGGGGCAGAGAGAACATGGTTGTTTTCAATGCCACCAAAACTCAATTCCTCAATCTCTCTACTCGACACAATCTTTCCATACAACTATGATATCTTCTTCGAAAACACATCAACTTAGACCTTCATCTGTTCTTAATATTCTTGGTGTTTCTTTTTCTCGTGATCTTTCTTGGAAAGATCACATTACCTCTCTTTCTAAACAAGCTTCTAAGAGGTTGGGTGTTCTGAGGCGCCTTCAGTATTTCTTCACTCCACCCCAGTTGCTTGCTCTGTATAGGGGTGTTGTTCGCCCCTGTATGGAGTATGCTTCGCACATCTGGGGTGGTTCCACACATACAGCTCTCCTTAGAGAAGGTGGAGTCTTGGGCATTTCGTCTCATCAACTCTCCTGCTCTTACTAACTCTCTTCAATCTCTTTCTGCCCGTCGAATTGTTGCGTCACTCTCTCTATACTATCGCTATTACAATGGACACTGCTCTTCTGAACTCTCTTGTCGCATACCTCCTCCACTGAGAAGGGCTCGTGCGACTCGACTTTCTACACAGTCTCATCCTTTCTCTGTCCAACTCTCTGACCCCAGACTTAACCTCTATGCTCTGCCCTACATGTACTCTACTGGTAAAGTCTGGAACACACTCCCTTCTTCTATTTTTCCAACTTCCTATGACTTACACACCTTCAAACGTCGTGTATCAGGTCACGTCGGCCTTTAATTTGACCAGGCTTCCGTCTTTCCCCCTAACTCTGGTGGAAGTTTAGTAGGCCTCTGGCCTTTGCCCACCAGAGGTGATATATAAATATATATATATATATATATATATATATATATATATATATATATATATATATATATATATATATATATATATATATATATATATATATATATATATATATATATATATATATATATATATATATATATATATATATATATATATATATATATATATATATATATATATATATATATATATATATATATATATATATATATATATATATATATATATATATATAATTCTAAGAGATGTAGCTTATTTAGCCTCTGCTGCATGATCAATAATTTAACATAACGTTTGCTTCTTCAGAGATTGGATTCATTCTCATTTAGCTCAATTCAGAGGCGCTCAAAGAATGTTTTACAATGATTGCATTCTGAAGAACAAGGATAATTTTGATTATTTGGCCATTTTTGATTATGATGAAATTCCCATCTTAAGAAAGCATAAAAATCTCTTCCAGCTCATTGATTATATTAAGAAAGAGTAAGTTTATTTATATTGTAAGTTGTAACAGGTAGAAATTGTCAGTCAACGAATGAATGATTTGTAACCCAAACTTCCAATTTATCTCTTTTTCAAGTTGGTTAACAACCTAATGGGTTTCCTGTTGTTAAAGAACTCAGTCGTTGCAGATAAAAGACGATCCCGCGAAAATAAAAAGACTATTTAAAATGTCATTGTATATTCTTTCAATTCAACGTCAAAGTTTAAAGTTTGCTAAAGGGGAATCGAACCCGGGCCCTATAGCACAAAAGCATTTGCCTCACGATCAAGCGCGGTCGGGAGAAGTCCTTGGAGGTTGTTCTTGTGAATTAATATTCATAAGCCTCCTCTTTGGATTTCTCTTCTGAACCGCTAATAGCGTAGTGGTAAAACTCTATGCTTTGGTGCTATAGGGCCCGGGTTCGATTACCCAATAGCAAACTTTAAACTTTGGCGTTTAATGAAAAAATTTAGCCTGCGAGAGTGTTTGGCAGACTGTAACTAATATTACCTTATATATATATATATATATATATATATTATATATATATATATATATATATATATATATATATATATATATATATACTATATATATATATATATATATATATATATATATATATATATATATATATATATATATATATATATATATATATAATATATATATATATATATATATATATATATATATATATATATATATATATATATATATATATATATATATATATATATATATATATATATATATATATATATATATATATATATATATATATATATATATATATATATATATATATATATATATATATATATATATATATATATATATATATATATATATATATATATATAGCAATAGCGACATCACAGAGAGAGTTAGCAAAAATTGTAGATGTGTATGGTTTTCAATCCATTGCTGATAGGTGCAAATGTACATTTTCGCGTAAAGGAAATCATTCTGACACTGATATTGGTATGGGATGGAGTGCTGGACGACAATCACGAAGTCAAGAAGTAGGAGAAGATAGGGTGAGAAATGAGCAAATTAGAGAAAGAGTGAAGGTGTGCCCTACCATGAATAATATAGAAAAGGCTCATCTGAAGTGGCTGGTTAATTGGAAAGAATGGATGACCAAAAAGTGGTGAAGAGCTGTTTGGAGTGGAGACCGTAGGGAAGAAGACCAAGAGGAAGACCGAGGAGGAGTGGAAAGATGAGGTAGAGGCCGTGCTTGGGGAACATAGCTTCCCAGACCTGGATAAGTTTAGGGGGAGCATCGCTTTTGCCAATCGTAGAAACTGGAGAGAGAGGCTGAACTGACCTATAGGCAGGTAATGTTTGACTTGGAGCTGGAGAATATATATATATATATATATATATATATATATATATATATATATATATATATATATATATATATATATATATATTTATCTCACCTCTGGTGGGCAAAGGACAGTGGTCTACCAAAACCTCCACCAGAGTTAGGGGGAAAGACGTTGTAAGGTGTGTAAGTCATAGGAAATTTTGATAATAGATGAAAGGAGTGTGTTCCAGACTTTACCAGTAGAGTATATGAAAGATTGAGTATTGATCGGGCTGATTGGGGGCTTTGCGTTGCTTCTACGCTAACTATTCCTGGAGTGACTGCTTTGTCTCTGGAGACGCTTCGGTCTCTGCCGATAAGGTGGGGGCCGTAATCGTTGATGGGATGAGCAGGTTCATTCCTTCTTCAACTAAATCCTTCTCTCCTCAAAATCCATGGTTCGATCGTGCTTGTTCTCGTGCCATTCAGGCTAGAGACATTGCGTATCGACAGTGGAAAAATTCTCCTTCTCCTATCACTCTAGCTAATTTTCATTCAGATCGGAATCGTTGCAGGGATATTCTTCGACGAGCAAAGCAGACTTTCACCAAACGAAGGTGTGCTGAGCTCCTAAATTCTCCTACTGAAAAATCTTTCTGGCCTCTTGCCAAAAACATCTCCAACAATTTCTGTAAATCTTCCTTTCCTCCTCTTATTCGCTCTGATGGTTCTGTTTCTAACACTCCAACTGAAAAGGCTAATCTCTTCGGCCTCCTATTCTCCTCTAATTCTACCCTGGACGACTCCGGCAATCCTCCTCCTACTTCTTCTCCTCTCAGAGGTCCCATGCCTTTGCCTGTGATTTCATTTGACCAGGTGCATGGGCTTCTGAAGTCTATGAACGTTAGGAAGGCAAGCGGCCCGGATGGCATTCCTCCCCGAGTTTTAAGGGAGTGTGCCTCTGAGTTGGCTCCGTCCCTCGTTCAACTTTTCTCTCTATGCCTCAATACTAGTACTTTCCCTCAGTGTTGGAAGCGCGCAATAGTCCAACCTATCCCGAAGAAAGGTAGCCGCTCTGATCCTTCCAACTATCGCCCTATAGCTCTCACTTGTATTCTGTCTAAGATCTTTGAAACCCTTCTTAACTCTCACTTCTTAGATCATCTGGAATCTCATTCCCTTCTTTCTGATCATCAGTATGGCTTTCGTCGTTCGAGGTCTACTGGTGATATACTTTCCTATCTCACAGATCTATGGTCTTCTGCCCTTAGGGACCATGGGGAGACTTGCGTGGTGGCGCTTGACATATCTAAGGCGCTTGACCGGGTATGGCATGCGTCACTGCTTTCCAAGCTCCCTTCCTTTGGGTTTCCTCCTTCTCTTTGCTTACTTATGTCTAGTTTTCTTTCTAATCGTTCCATTTCGGCTGTTGTTGATGGAGCGACTTCTTCTTCCTTTCTGTCAATAGTGGTGTTCCTCAGGGTTCTGTCTTGTCTCCTACTCTATTCTTACTTTTCATTAATGATCTTCTCAGCTGTTCATCTAACCCTATTCATTCATATGCCGATGACTCAACCCTCCATTCTTCTACTCATTTCAAATCTGCTCCTTCCTTTGCATCTAGAGTTGCTTCTCGTCTTCATCTTTCCGATTCCATTCTTGCAGATCTGGATAGAATTTCCCAGTGGATGTCGTCTCAACCTTGTGAAATTCAACTCTTTAAAAACTCAACTTCTAGAAATCTCCTCTCTCAAAGACACCTCCTAACTTTTCTATTTCTTTCGATGGTTCTCCCGTCTCTCCTGTTGACAATATAAACATCCTTTTCCTTCACATAAACAAAAAAATGTCTTGGAAACCTCATATCACAATGGTTGCTAGGGCGGCCTCAAAGAAGCTGGGAGTTCTGTTTAGACTGCGAGAATTTTTTCTTCCTCGCAGTTACTCCAATTATACAAGGGTCTCATCCGCCCTTGTATGGAGTACTGCTCTCATATCTGGGGTGGCTCAGGTTTCACCCGTCTTTTGGATAGGGTTGAGTCAAAGGCTAAAAGACTTATAAACTGTCCCGCTCTTTCTAATTCTCTTGATTCTTTATCTTTGCGACGTGATGTTGGTGCCTTGTCACTTTTCTATAGGTACTACAGTGGCAAATTCTCGAGGGAACTATCCACCCGTGTACCTCCACCTTTACGGCGTCCTCGGAGCACAAGGGGTGCAATGTCCGCGCATCAATTTTGTGTGGACATAGGCAACTCCAGGCTTGTCCGCTGTGGTGCCTCTTTCTTTCCTGCCACCTCTGTCTTGTGGAACTCTCTTCCATCTTCTGTATTTCCCTCTGCATTTAATCTCAATTTCTTTAAAGCCCGCGTCTGCGCCCACCTGAGAATTTTGCGTTAGGTGGGTACTGTAGGGGTGGTTTTTATTTCCTGGACTTTGTACTCTATTTTCTTTCATTTTTATTCTTTTAACAACCCCCTCCTTGAATAGGGCTTTGCCCGTGAGTGGTGGTGATGTGTAAAAAAAAAAAAAAAAAAAAAAAAAAAAAAATACTGGTTAAGTCAGGGGTCAGAGAGTTGGATAGAGAAATGATGAGACTGTTTAGAAAGACTAGTCGCACGAGCCCTACTCAATGGAGGAGGTATGCGACGAGAGAGTTCAGAAGAGCAGTGTCCATTGTAGTAGCGATAGTATAGAGAGAGTGACCAACAGTTGGATTGGACTGAATTGATTGATTGGAGAGAATTAGTAAGAGAAGGAGAGTTGATAAATCGAAAAGCCCTAGACTCCACCTTCTCAAGGATAGCTGTATGAGTGGAACCACCCCAGATGTGTGACGCATACTCCATACAAGGGTGAACAGCACCCCTATACAGAGCAAGAAACTGTGGTGGTGTGAAGAAATACTGAAGGCGCCTCAGAACAACCATCCTCTTAGAAGCTTGTTTAGAGAGAGAGGTAATGTGATCTTTCGAATAAAGATCACGATAAAAAGAAACACTAAGTATCTTAAGGATAGGTGAAGGTTTGAGTTGTGTGTTTTCGAAGAAGATATCGTAGTTGTGTGGAAGATTATGTCGAGTAGAAAGATGAAGAAATTGAGTTTTGGTTTGATTGAAAACAACCATATCTTCTCTGCCTCAATTAGAAATGAGAGATAGATAAGAGGTCAACTGCTCCAAGGCTACCTTCCTTGAGTCTAGTATCTGACGTTGGGAAGGGTGGCTTTCAAATTGAAAAGAGTAATGAAGAGTGGAGTCATCAGCATATGAGTGGAAAGGAGATGAATCAACAGAGAGAAGGTCATTAATGAAAAGTACAAAAAGTGTTGGGATAGGACAGATCCTTGAGGAACACCACTATTAATAGATTTAAAGGAAGAACGATGGCCGTCTACAACTGCTGCTATAGAACGACCGGAAAGGAAATTAGAGAGAAGGTCACAGAGAGAAGGGTAGATTCCGAAAGAGGGAAGTTTGGAAATCAAAGCTTTGTGCCAGACTCTATTGAAGCTTTCGATATGTTCAGAGCAACAGCAAATTATTTACCGAAATGCCGAAGAGTGGAGGACTAAGAGTCAGAGAGAAGGGAAAGAAGATCACCAGTAGAGCGTTTCTTACGAAAGCCATACTGGCGATCAGAGATAAAATTAGAAGAATTGAGATGTTTCCAAATCTTTCTGTTAAGGATAGATTCGAAAACTTTAGAAAGAACGGAGGTTAAAGAAATGGGACGATAGTTAGAGGGTTGATATGGTTTCCCCTTCTTCGGCACAGGCTGAATGTGCGCATTTTTCCAGCAAGAAAGGAAGGTTGATGTAGAAAGACATAGTCGAAATAGTTTACCAAGGCAGGGTGCAAGCTCAGAAGCACAAGTTTTGAGAACCACAGGAGGGATACCATCAGGACCGTACACCTTTTTAGTGTTAAGCTCAGTGAGAGCAGAAATGACGTCTTTAGAAGAAATTATAATTTAAAGCATAAATGAGTTGGAGGTGGTTGAAGGAGAAGGATCAGCTCCGGTATCGTCTAATGTTAAATTAGAAGCAAAAGTCTGAGCGAAGAGTTCCGCTTTAGAGGAAGGTAAAACGGCCAGCTGTACCATCAGAAAATACTAAAGGAGGGAAAGAGGAAGAAGCAAAGTTAGTTAAAATTTTTTTGCAAAATGCCAGAAAGGGCGAGAGGAAGAGGAACCAGAAAGATTATTGCATTTGTGGCGGAGAAAAGAGTTTTTGGTATCTCGAAGAATAGATTTTGCACGATTCCGGGATGAAATTTAAATTGAATGAGTTTCTGGAGTTTGAAGACGACTGTAGTCCCTGAAGGCAGCATCCCTGCGACGGATAGCATGAGAACAAGCAGAGTTAAACCAAGGTTTGTTAGGTTTAGTAGAAGGGAAAGAATATGGAATGTACGCCTCCATGCCGGAGAGAATCACCTCGGTTATGCGCTCTGCACACTCCGAGGGACCCCTCCCACGGAAACAGCAATCATTTCATGGAAAATCAGAAAAGTACAACCGCAAGTCAGATCAGTTAGTGGCACCGAAATGCCAGAAACGTCTCCTCGCCGAAAGCTGGGGCCGTTCTTGCGGAAGACTTGAAGAGACAGGACAAGATACAGAGATAAGAAGGTGATCGGATGAACCCAGAGGAGGAAAGAGTTTAACAGTGTAAGGAGAAGGATAAGAAGTTAGGAAAAGATCAAGTATGTTGGGTTCATCACCAAGACGGTCAGGGATACGGGTAGGGAGATGCACCAACTGCTCAAGTTTATTCTGGATAGAAATTGGTAGGCAAGTTCCCAGCTGGATCATGAGAACTAATGAAAGCCATTGGCGGTGGTGCTTGAAATCTAATATGATGATTTCAGAGAAAGGAGAAGAAGAAAGAATATGTTCTATTTTGGAGTTAAGAAAGTCAGTAGAGTTAGGAGATAAGTAGACAGAACAGAGAAATTTAGTTGTAGAGTTGGAAGAAAGTTTAAGTCATAAAGTAGAGAATTCAGAAGACTCCAAATTAGACACACGAGAACAAACAACATCGTTGCGTACGTATGCGCAACCTCCGCCTTTGGCTGAAAACTGAGGATAGAGACAGTAGGAGGAAACAGAGTAGGGCTTGCTGTCAGAGCACTCAAACACCTGAGTTTCGGTTAAGAATAAGAGATGAGGACTAGAAGAAGAGAGGTGGTGTTCGACAAAGTGGAAATTAGTGAAGAGACCGCGAATGTTGCAGAAGTTAATGAAAAAGGAAGATCGTGCACCAGGGCAAGTCGGCATAGAGGTTTTATATATATATATGCTAGTCATATATATATATATATATATATATATATATATATATATATATATAATATATATATATATACTCTTAATATATTATATATATATATATATTGCACCACCGGATTAAGACACACAGAGGATTTAAACTTTAAAACATTTTGGTCCCCCAGACTGCTCGTATATACAAATAATCAAAGAGGTTTCATTACAAATTCGCTTTTTCTATATGAAATCAGATGTTAATAATTTTTAATAATCAAAAGACAAAAATATACAAAGCTTCAGCAAAGCGTATTTATCTCTCAAACTCAGTGGTTCCCAAACTTTTCCACTCTGGCTGCTCCTTGGCTTCTAGGTGGATTATTAGCTTCCTCCACTCATGCACATGCGAACTCACACTTTTTTTTTATTTTGTTTTTATGCTACAAATTGAAAACAACAAGATAAAACACAAAAATATATTTCACAAATAAAACCTAACTTAGCTAAGATGGCTAAGTAAGTAAATCAACATTCTCACCAGTAACCATATTAACATAAGTTTATTCAACTATTCTTGACGGTTATTGTTAATAGGGAGGATGTGCTTGTTGCAAGATTATCAGCTTCTCAACATCAGGCTGGAGCTCACTAAGAAGAAGTCGTTGATCCCAATATTCAATAATTTTCATTCTATTTCTTTGCCTAGAAAAAAGCAAGGCGACTATACTTAAGCTACGTTCTATTAAGTATAATGTTGGGAAGGAAATAAAATACATCTTGACCTTATTCCACAATACTGGATAGCAGTCAGAGATTTTTTTTGTAACAATAATCTTAATATGATTTTTTGAACTTTGGAACTTAGCTCAATGTCATTTTGGGTTGAAACCAATTTCTTCCTCTGAAACACTTGTTTCTCAACAGTCGACATTTAGGAATAGAATAGATTGATCACCCAGTCTAGTATTTTCAAGCAATGGAAAGATCCTGATATCTCTATGAAGCTCATTGAGGTGTGCACAATACACTGGAAAGTCATCATCAGGAATGTTCTTCTCCTTCTCCATTTTAGAGAGGCTCGGAAACTGGTAGAGTTCATGCCCGGCTAGGTTTTGTCTGAATAACCGTAACTTGGATAGGAAGGTGGAGATAGCAGACTTGACTTTAATAAGGTTAGTATCATTTCCTTGCAACTGCAAATTTACTACACTGAACCTTGTGAATATGTCTGACAAATAAGCAGTGTCATACTTGATATTTCTTTAGTTCATCATAGAGCACAGATTTAGTGTCTTGGAATAATTCTACAATTGTAAGAAACAGGCAATTTGGAATAATTCTACAATTGCAAGAAACAGGCAATTTCCCTTTGACAGTCATCTAACTTTTGTGTGCAACAACAAATATTTAGACTCTTCATCATAATCAGTGCAAAGCTGTCGAAACATTCTGGAATTAAAAGAATGTACCTTGATTTCATTTATCGCTGTGATAAGTGATCGACTCCACAAGTCAGTGAGCACTGTTTCAAGAAGCTAATGAAGCCACTATAACGACCTATCATCGATGGTGCTCCATCTGTTACACAAGCAAACATTTTTGAATGTGGATGCCTTTCTCTTCAAAAAAAATCTCACGGCATAGAATACTGACTCCCCTTTTGAGTTTGTTTTAAGTTGTCTTGCAAATAGCTTTTGAGCCAAGCATTCATCTTTGATGAAAGGAACACAAGCAAGAAGCAAAGACTGATTTCCTAGTCGAGAGGACTAGTCTAACTTCAAGCTAAATTATGCTGTCGTAAGCATGTTGCACAATGCTTCTTCAAAGTTTCCAGCCATTTAATCTATTTTTCATTTAACAGAGTTATCACCGAGAGAAAAGACTTTTAAAATTTGGTTAGGTGACTTGTGAAGAACTGTATGGAGAACCTCTCCTTTTGTTGTGAGAATAATCTCTTCTCCATTTGAACGAGGCTTACCAAATCTAGCAATCAGCAAAGATATATTGTATGATGCACGTAAACTGTCAGTGATTGTTGTGAGGTGCTAGCAAACATATTTCCAATGGTTTTTCGCTTTCTGAAGCTTTTCTCGAAGTGACTGAAAATGTTAAGTTTTTGTTTACTTTATCAGGGAGCATTTTAATTAAATGTTCCAAAAGCCTGGATGGTTTCATGGCTTCGTTTGAAAGCACTTTCTCACACGGCAGACTCATAGGTTGCTGTGGGCAATCTGGTGCTAATACAAATTCCATTATTCATATATTCCTCACTATATTGCATTTGCATCTTTTTTTTCTTGTTTTATTATGGCCATACTTTATTCTAGAATAAAAAATTAAAACATGCATAAAACCACCGCTCACGGACAGAGTCCTATTAGAGGAAGGGATGTTTAAAACAATAATAATAATAATAATAATAATAATAATAATAATAATAATAATAATTAATAATAATAATATATAATAATAATAATAATAATAATAATAATTATGATAATAATAATAATAATAATAATAATAATAATAATAATAATAATAATAATAATAATAATAATAATAATAATAATAATAATAATAATAATAATAATAAAAAAATAATTAATAAAATAATAATAAAATAATAATAATAATAATAATAATAATAATAATAATAATAATAATAATAATAATAATAATAATAATAATAATAAAAACGGACAAATCTAACCTAACGCAAATTTCGTGGGTGAGCACAGGCGTTGGCTTTAAAGTAACTGAGATTAAAGTTTCGACAGGAAACACAGAAGATGAGATGGAAGATAATTCCACAAAACAGAGGTAGCTGGAAAGAAGGAGGCCACCACACCGGACAAGTCTCGAGTTGCCTATGTTCACACAGAATTTATGTGCACACAATGCAATCTTGTGCTACAAGGATGCCGTAAAGGTGGAGGTATACGAGTGATGAGTTCCCTCGAGCATATACCGTTGTAGCACCTATAATAAAGAGAAAAGGCAGCAACGTTATGTCGCAAAGATAAAGGGTCAAGTGAATTAGAAAGAATAGAACAGTTTTTAAGTCGTTTTAGCCTTTGAATCAATCCTATCCAAAAGAGGAATGAAAAGCTGAGCCCCAATAGATATGAAAGCAGTACTCTATACATAGGCGGATGAGGCCCTTGAATAATTTGAGTAACTGCGAAGAAGGAAAAATTATATACAGAGAGAGAGAGTAATGAAAAGCAGGAAAAAGGTTGAGGATACAAATGATCTCTGAAGATTTAAAGAATGTATGGTGGATGTTCACAATAGCTATTATAAAATGGTCGGAAATGAATTCATACTGACGCCTTCAAAGAGATTGATAGATACCAAAAGAGAGAAGTTTAGAAATCAAAGCTTTGTGCCAGACTCTATCGCAGGCTGTTGATATGTCCATAGTCATTGCAAAAGATTCACCGAAATTCCGTATAGCAGAGGACAAAGTGTTAGGGAGAAGAAAGAAGATAATCAGCAGAGCGTTCCTTACAAAAGACAATACTTCTTTATTATACCTTTCGAAATAAATTCACTTGAAATTTCTTTATTTGAATTCATCATATAAAAATAGAAAACATCAAGCCGCTCATTTACATTTGAGAAAGCAACGAAAGAAAAGGCCCGAGAGACGAGAATACGAAGTAAAAATTGAAATTTGGCAACCTTTCTTTCTCTTTGTGGTTTTAAATCAAATGTTGATAGCTATATCATACCAAATGCAGTTAGTTACCATATATTATATATATATATATATATATATATATATATATATATATATATATATATATATATATATATATATATATATATATATATATATATATATATATATATATATATATATATATATATATATATATATATATATATATATATATATATATATATATATATATATATATATATATATATATATATATATATATATATATATATATATATATATATAATATATATATATATATTAGGGCCCCGATTTTGATTGAACGGTGCCAGTGGAAGTGCTAGGCAACGTGGCACTAAGGACAGTGACAGTGCCAGTGCCAGTACTATGTCGCTCTATTTCCTGAGATTACTTTGAGGAGAAATGAGAGGAAATTGAAGGAAAATAAGGGAAATTGGCCAGCTCGCTCTTACATGAGTTTTTTTTTTTTTTGTTCACCTTCACGGTTTTGTGGTTTAACTTTGCGGTATTTATGGTTGCTTTTCGGATAAGCCCTGTCCCTTTTCTTCCTTTTAGCCCTTTAATTCCTTAAGCCCCTCCCCTTTTTGACCGTTTTTCCCAAGGCACATGCCATTCTTAATGCTGGTACCAGGGACTAACTCATACTTTTTCCTGAGTACGATTTCTAGTACTTTCTAGCATTTTTTTGGTATTTTCTAGAACGTGGCACCCTTACTAGGTCATGCCAACATGAGGTGAGGGAGTGCTAGCTGTAGCTGGCCCTAAGGGTCGAGGGGAGTGCCAATGCCAGCTGGTACTTAGAGTAAGGTGCCATCGTATATTTCTGAAAATATCTGTCACCACATAAGGATACATCCGATGACACAACCGGCTGCAATCACCCTCTGTGACATACATTCCTTTATGTGCGCACACACACTCTACCCTGTGACGTAATGGCTATATATGAGACTATGATGTCATCCATCCGACATCTTGAATTTCTGATCACGTGCTTTTCATATCAGTAGATTTTTCTTGATTGATTTTCGGCAATTTGGATTTGGCATCTTCTATTGTGAATTTGACATCAACCCTCTGTCATCTTGGATTTCTGATCAAGTAGTTTTCATCTCAGTAGAATTTTTTTGTCGTTCATTTTTTTTTCAGTGGACCTGGTTTCCGCTATCTTGGATTTAGTTTTCACCATCTTGGATTGGGTTTTCGCCATTTTGGAATTCTGCTCACGTGGTTTTCATCTCAGTAGATTTTCCCGAATAATTTCCACCATCTTTAATTTGATTTTGAATTTTCCAGCCATTTTTTTATCACATGCTTACTGCAAACTTGAAATTTGTTTTGAATTTTCCCTTCCTTTTTTCTTGACCGCAGCGCCTTCTATTAAGTGAAAATCAAACTTCCACCAATATTCAGGGAAGGATACGAACTGTTAAAACTTTGGCCATGTACTCTACTGGTAAAGTTTGGAACACACTCCCTTCTTCTATTTTTCCAACTTCCTACGAGCTACACACCTTCAAACGTCGTGTATCAGGACATGTCGGCCTTTAGTTTGACCAGGCTTCCGTCTTTCCCCAAACTCTGGTGGAATTTTAGTAAGCCTCTGGCCTTTGCCCACCAGTGGTGATATAAAAATAAATAAATAATATATATATATATATATATATATATATATATATATATATATATATATAATATATATATATATATATATATATATATATATATATATATATATATATATATATATATATATATATATATATATATATATATATATATATATATATATATATATATATATATATATATATATATATATATATATATATATATATATATATATATATATATATATATATATATATATATATATATATATATATATATATATATATATATATATATATATATATATATATATATATATATATATATATATATATAAAAAATTAGAAATTAAAATAATAATAATTAGGAATTGATATAATTACTTATAGGGGGATGACCTAGCGTCGTCCGAAGCGATGCAAGTACCCCTATTGGGCAAAACCAGCGGAGTGATAGGATGGGCTAGACCATTCCGTTTTGCTCCGTTGCCCATTGGTTTGTTTCTTTTCGCGTTTCACCTTCTCAGAGGGCCTCTAGTGTACCTTCGCCTCATACTAGAGTGTCTATGCTTACCCCTACCTCTCCACCCCATTTCTTCACATGTTCCCACAAATTTACAAGCACTTACTCTTACATTACCTTTATAAAACAAAACAGAACAAAACAAAATGGCGAAACTCAGAGCTGCCTCAGAGATGCTTCGAGGGGCTTCATCCAAAGAATGCCCCTCATCAACCCCTCACCCCATCATCACTTGGGAGTTGGCAGCCTTCGATGATGGGGATGGTTCCGCCATGACCTTGCGTCTGGCTTGCCCCGGTGCACGGTCTTCTTTTTTCATTAATTTCTGCAACATTCGTGGTCTTTTTTTCTAATTACCCCTTTGTCGAACACCGTCTCTCTTCTTCTAAACCTCATCTATTGGTTCTAACCTAAACTCAGGTGCTTGAGTGTGCTGACAGCAAACCTTAATCTGTTACCTCTTATTGTCACAATCCTCAATTTTCAGCCAAAGGCGGTTGTTGCGCATATGTGCGCAACGATGTTATTTGGTTTCATGTCTCTAATATGGAGTCTTCTGAATTCTCTACCTTATGGCTTTAGCTCTCTTGTAATTTATACTACAAAATTTATTTGTTCTGTCAATTTATCTCTTAATTCTACTGACTATAAAAAAATTCTTCGACTATTTAAACTCCAAAATAGAGCACATCCCTTCTTCTTCTCCTTTCTCCAAAATCATCATTTTAAGTGGTTTCAATGTTCACCACCGCCAATGGCTTTCATCTAGTTCTCATGATCCAGCCGGTGAACTCGCCTATAATTTTTCTGTCCAGAACAACCTTGAACAGTTGGTGCAACTCCCTACCTCATATTCCTGACCGTCTTGGTGATGAACCCAACATACTTGATCTTCTCTTAACCTCTTATCCTTCTATTTATACTGTTAAACTCTTTCCTCCTCTAGGTTCATCCGATCACTTTTTATCTCCTTATCTTGTTCTGTCTCTTCAAGTCTTCCACAAGAACGGCTCCCGCGTTCGGCGAGGAGACGTTTCTGACACT
>SEYY01006170.1:32500-37500 GCA_009176605.1 Armadillidium nasatum | reverse complement strand
TACAAATTTAAAAAAGGTTCAAAACATAAGCAAGAATGAAATTAAATAAAATATAAAAATAGAATTAAAAATAAAGTAAAATAATAAAAAAAAAATTGTTGAAAGAAAAAGTAAAGAAAATAAACAAACATTTTTTGAATGAAGGGGAGGGTTTGGTTTAGGAAAAAAATTTTTTTTATCCGATTCTCCTGAAAATTTCAGTATATATAGCTTTTTTCCCGACGAAAATAGTCGATTCCTAACGTTTTTACGAGGGATTTAATGTTTAGCAGTTATATGGGAATGTTTTTCAAAATTTAAATCTACGGTGAAGCCACATAAAAAATATTTTTGGTCTGAAATCTGGAAAATATGTTCCTTATTCTATTGGCTACAAAAACCTTTGATAGAATTTTCCTCCCAGAGTTACACAAAAAACAGTATTAGTCCAAGACTGACTCACTATCAAAAGAAATTATTTTTTGAAAAAAAAAAATTCAAATTTTTGAGGAAAAATATTTAAAAAAAAAGTATAATTACTACGTAAATAAATTTTGGCACACTTATAGAGGAGTGTTGGGGCTACAAATTTTTTTATATACTTTGTTCGATATAATTTGTTTATTCCGAGATATGATCTCTCAAAAAAGGTCCATTTTTAGAAAATTTTCAAAAATTTTAAAAGTTTGAGAGGCTATACCTTCCTTCAAACAATTAGCCTTTAATAATGCTCTAACTAAATGTTGTAGACCTATTTCTCCTCTAAACAATCTCCAAATTTAATCAAAATTCCTGAAGAGAATTTTTTTTAAATAATTTTTTTCTCCGAAAGGGTAACAAATTTTTCAAAAAAAAATTTGACTGATTATACTTTTTTTTTTGGACGTGATTTCAAAGATTTGTTTCTGCCGAATGCAAGAAATTGGGGCTAAGATGGTTCAGGTCAATTTTCATCTCATTTGGACAAATATTTTTTTCCCGCTATTTCTTTTTTTCTTTGAGTTATGACCACTAATAACTATGAAACCTTTAGAGACTCATAAAAACACTAAAAATGAAGCTTTTTTCACCGGGAAAAAAGCTATATACACAGAAAATTTCACCCAAATCGCTCAAATAATAATAATAAAAAAAAAATTATACACCAAACCCTCCCCTGAAATATAAAAAAACAGAAAAAAATTAAAAAAAGTTTTAAATTATTTGAAGAAGTGTCATGGTATCTAATGTTTCCGATGCGCACTCTTTAAATGCGCGTTTATGAATGTGTTCTTCTATGTATTTGTTTGTGAGTGAGTATTGGGCATATATATATGTACCTGAGTATATATGTGTGCATATGTGCGTGTGCATGCATACATATAGATGCATGCATCTGAGTGTATATATATACGTGTGAGTATAGATGCTTCTGAGTGAATATGTGTCAGTGTGTGTGTATAAATATGAATATCGGTAAATGTGCCTGTGTATTTGTGTATGTAATTCTTTATGCATTGTATGTATATGCTTACATGTACTTTAATGCATTTAGTTAAAAAAATTAAGAAAATCTGAATCTGAATTTAGTTATAACTTTGTGAAGACAACTTAGTTTAGAATTTTATTAAATAACATGGTATAATAATATATTTAAAAATTGAAAAAAATGGAAATACAAAGATGTAAAATGGTAAAAATTTAATATATAAATGTTATGTACAATGAAAATTTAGAAATTTGTAAAACTGATGTACATTGCTTAAATGGATAATTTTATTCTTACAATAGAAAATTCTCGCAACTTCATGATAACGTCATGGATTTCCATTTATGTAGTTCTGCGTTCGATTTCTTCTCTGGCCAAATATTGAATTCATTTTTTTTATGATTATTTACATTTGAAATGGTATTGAAGCTTTAAATGTGTCACATGATTCTGTTGTTAGTGAAATTATTTGAAGCTTTGGCCAATGCATGGAGTGAAGAAGCCAAATTCAAAATGGCTAAAATTATTAAATAAGGTTGGAGAAGAAATAGCATGAAGATTGAGAAATGATGACGTCATCGCTGAGAGGTAAGCGAATTGGTCCTGAAAGCCTCCGGGCATTTGGAAGAGAAAACCTTGTGATTTCCGGCATTCAAAATGGATGGAGCTGCAACGTCTCATGTCTCCATGCACGTCACGAAAACCTCTGGGAATGAACAGAAGAGATCTCCGTCCTCTAGAAACCCTTTACCGAAAGAGGAAGCTCAGTCTTTTAAAACCCGTCAAGAGAGAGCGTGTGACTGGCTGCATGAGTGTTAGGCAAGATTCATGTCTTCCAATTAGTCTTAAAGACCAGTTTGGGGTTTCTAGTACCCTTCCTCTTTAACACCCTCGAATCGAAGGCTACACCAGGTAAATACATCTCATGGAAGAACTCACAAAATATTCAAAACGGTTGTTGGCAAAGTGGTTGAAAAATAACTGGGTTGCTGGAATACGCCAACTCACATATTAAGGGATACTCTCCTCCGTGATAGGATACATAATCCTCCGGAGAGATTCTGAACTGTCCCCAAGGGTTCAGAAATTATCATGGACTCCCCAAAAAGTTCCAAGAAAGAGCGAGATGCTGCCAGACTTCCAGATTTATTGTCCTTTGGACAGAGTCTAGCGCCCATCAAAACGTACATCTTACTCAATATATATATATATATATATATATATATATATATATATATATATATATAATATATATATATATATATATATATATATATATATATATATATATAAAGTAAAGAAAATTAACATTGGAGTGTCTATTCTCCCACTTTTCCTTCTCCCCGACTCCATTCTCATATTCATACAAATTTACAAACTCTTACTCGTACATTACCTTTAAAATATAAAGTGTTCTTGAAAATGACTAAACAAAACTGCTTCGGAATGCCTCAAGGGTAGGCATCCAAAGAATGTCTCTCATCCACCCCTTCCCCCATCACCACTTGGGAGTTGGTCGATTATGTCGATTTGCCCTGCTGCAAGGTCTTCTTTTTTCACTTACTTCTGCAACATTAACAATCTCAGTTCTAATTTCCACTTTGTCGAACACCACCTATCCTCTTCTGGACTTCATCTCTTGTTCGTAAACGAAACTCAGATGTTTGATTCCGCTGCCAGCAAACCCTTTCTCTACTGTCTATCCTCAAAATCAGGTGTGGCAGAGCAAATGTTTCTGTTCTAATGGCCTTGATTTTCTTTAGTAACTTCTGCAACTTTTAATTGTTTTGACTTTTCAATTAAATCCAATTTCTTTTACAAAGATAATGTGAAAGGGCATCATTACTTTTTTCACACAAATTGCTCATAAAAACTACTCTACATTTTGTACTTTGAACTTGTTCTCTGAAAACACCCATATGTCCCATAAAAGATACCTCATTATTATTTTTTAATTCATTTAAAGATACTTTCTCAATTATTCCTGATTTTAATTGTTCCATAAATACTTTATGGTATTGTTCAAATTTAACAGGATTTTTATGTAACTTTTTTAAAGTAGATTTTAAAATATTAGAGGCTAATTTATAGTTATTAGGTAAAAATTTACTACCCTTTTATCCCATAAACATGGAAGGATTAATCTCCCATCTTCATGACATTCTGCATTATCAAGTACAAATTTTACCAGTCCTTTATCCTCATCAGAAAAAGATGGTTCATAATAATCTTCATAATTCATTAATTTCTTTAAAGACATATTAAGTTGTTCTTCATTAGCTGTGGATAAATTGGAATTATCAGGGAAATTACAGGCAATATAACTACAAGATACAGAAGGTTCCTGTAGTCATAAATTTTTAGCATTTTCTGCATTATTATTATTATTATTATTATTATTATTATTATTATTATTATTATTATTATTATTATTATTATTATTATTATTATTTTTAAGGTGGGTCCCTTTAATGAGTTTAGGGATACCTTTACAGAACTCATTAGTTTTATCAACAAATCTTTTTATGACATCAACATTGTTCAAATTGTTTAAAATTATTGATTCATTTCCAGTGAGCATCACACCTGCACAAGTATAATAAAACAGGAATTTTTCATTTTTTATACCAAGTGTGCAAGCATGCACTGGAATAATGTGCATAGCATTTATGCCTAAAATAATATCAATATTACCTAAACCATCATTCAAAAATTTATCAGCTAATTCTATATTAGCCTTATCAAAGGATTCAATGATAGCATTAGAATGCTTAAGTCTAATTTTAGGTTTGATTTCAGGGATAACTGCAGCCAAAATGGTTGCATCTCTTTCACCAAAACTGATTTTAAATTCAATAATATTTGTCTTATAATTCTTAGCCTCATTAAATCCTTTGATATTTATATCAATATCATGGTTTACTATTTTATAATTTAATTTTTTGCTAATGATAAAGACACAAAACAATACTCTGAAGCTGAATCATATAATACTCTAGAATATTCAATTTCACCATCAGCTAAATGAGTTTTAGCTGTAAAAGTTGGCAAAATATATTTTTGCATGAAACTTGTATTAAGAGAATGAACTTCTAATACATTAGGGTGATTAGGCTCATCATTGCAACATGAGGCCTCTCCTAAACCAACAACATTACTAGTAGTCTCATTTTGGGATGTATTTGAATTCTTTTTACTCTTTACATTAGTACCTACATTTTTTAGTTTTATTACACAAAAAAGATGCATGATTTTGTGCATTACACTTGTAGCAGGGTTTTCTAAACTTAAACTTACAATGGGACTTATCATGATTTAGCAAACTGCACAAAATGCAACCACCAATTTCAATTATTTTCTTAACTCTACTTTCAGGAGTATTAAATTTAGGACACTGACTTATATAATGTGAATCATACCCATTATATTTTAAATGTTGACATAAAATACACTTTGAGGATCTGCCAGACACATTTTTATTACCTAAATCTACTGCAGCTGCTAAGCTTACAGTCTTTTTATCATGAGTTTCATGAGTATCAGCAACATGGTT
>SEYY01006170.1:15000-25000 GCA_009176605.1 Armadillidium nasatum | reverse complement strand
ATGCTTTTGTGGATTGTGATGTCTGAGTTCTTTGAAATTTTGTGTTTTGCGTACTTCAACCTGGTGTTTTTGCTGCCTGTTGTTGTGAATTTAAGCGAATTTGTGCTTTGTGGGTTTGATTATGGTGCCTTTTGTGTTATATAATGGTGGTGAAAAGCGAGTTTTTGTAGATGGAGCGTATGAATTTGGTGTTTTTGTGCTCCCTGATAATGAAATTAAATGAATTTTGGACTTTGCTTGGTTGAAGTATGTACTTTGATTATTTGAGTTTGATTTTTTGTGACTTGTGATAGTGAAGTTAAATGTTATTGTGAATTATGTAGTTGAAAGTTGGCTATTTATGGAGCAGAACTGATGAGATTAAGTGATTTATGTGGGTTACGTAGATGAGAAATGATATTTGTGATCTGTGGGTGTTGAGATAAGTGAATTTTGTGTCTTGTGTGCTTGAGATTGGCTTGCTTGTGGTAAGTGATAATGAAATAGGTTTTTGTGATTTGTGTGGTTGAAACTTGGTTAATTGCTGGATTGCATTATTGAGATTAAGTGGATTTTGTTGATTGTGTGTTTGAAAAATGGTGCTTCTGCGAACTGTATTTCCAAAGTTATGCTAGCTTGTGTTTTGTGTGCATGAAATTTGTTGTTGTTAATGTGATTTGTTTTACGTGTATTAGGGCTAATAAATCATGTTTTCAATGTTTTATTTTTTTTTTTTTTTTTATTTTTTTTTTTTTTTTTTTTTTTTTTTTTTTTATTTTTTTTTTTTTTTTTTTTATTTTATTTTAATTTTTTTAATTTTTTAATTTTTTATTTTTTTTAATTTTATTTTATTTTATTTATATATTTTTTATTTATTTATTTATTTATTCTTATATTTATATATATATATATATATATATATATATATATATATATATATATATATATATATATATATATATATATATATATATATATATATATATATATATATATATATATATAATGAATGTGTTTATAAAAATAATAATAAGTACAGACGACTTCGAGTAAACTTATCAAATATACCCGTATGTAAACAGCGATAAGAATTTTCTTTGTTTTAAAACACAATATTGCGCGCCCCTTTCACTATGCTTCGGTGGCCTGATGGTTAAAGTACTTGCCTCGATCAAAAAGGTACCGAGTTCGAGTCCTCCACGAACTCCTGAAAAATTGAATTTTTGTTCTTTAGTTTACAATGTATAACTTAGAAAAAAATGTGGTTGTATATTCTGTGATGACGTCATTCAAGATCATGTGACTAAGTAGCATCGATAAATCGATTATTTCGACCGAATAATCGGTCGATATATCGTTCAATATATAGTTCGATATATCGATTATGGAAAATTGTAAAACCGACCGTCTGGTTTAAAAACCATATGAAATTGCGGTAAAAACCGTTTGTCCGGGTAAAAACTCGGTTAAAAACCTGCTAAACTATGGCTAAGTCCTAAAATCGTGGCGTAAAGGTAGAGAAATTAATGTAAATTGCGAAAAATTTGTGAAAATTGCTGAAAGTTTTTTTGAAATTGGTGAAAATTGGTTAAAATATTTTTGAAATTAGTGAAATTTGGTGAAAAAGTTTGAACAAATTTTGCGTATATATATATATATATATATATATATATATATATATATATATATATATATATATATATATATATATATATATATATGAAAAATTCATATATTTTTGTACTTACATTTATTTATAAAGAAGATCTATTTTCCTATCTTTCCTTAGAGCATATCTCTTTATTATTTTTTCATGCCATGAAGAGTCACTTGATAGCTCCGTTAAAAGCTCTTTTTCTATGGAAAGTAAAGACAAGAATGAGAGACGTTCCTGTCCTATAGTGTTCCTTGAGCAGCTTTTAATGCGATTTAAGCATGAAAAACTCCTTTCTACTGACGCTGTAGTTGCTGGAATGGTACCAATTAGACTAAAAAGTCTAAAAGTTTGTTGCAGTGTTATACACAAGTCATTCTCCACAATATTTTTCAAAATAGATTCTACATCTTTATCGTGAAAAAGTTTGCGGTTTTCTTCAGCATAGACTATATTTAACTCGTTTCGAAGAACATTATCATTAAAATAGTTTCCGTAAGTGTCCATCAGCGACTTCAGAGAATCGCTGGGAAATATTTTTTGAAATTTTGCAAACTGACAGGAATCTGCAAGTGCGAGAAATTTTAAAGCTGACATGTTGGAGAATCGAGTATTTATTTGAGTAGTAATATTATCTAAGACAGAATAATAATTCATTTTATAATGGCAAGACACAGAAGATTCATTATTTATTTTATTTCTTAAAGTACGTGGACCCTTTCCAGTTTCAATCTCAGCTTTTTTCATATAACTTAGGAAATTAGCATCATTTCGCATGTCATGTAGAGCTCTTTCACAAATAGATATATTTGAAATGCACATCTGAATATCTATTGTTTTTTTCTGGAGGACATTATACAGAATTTCAGTTTTCAGAAATATGTCATTGAAGATTAGTAAATAGAAAACAAAGTCAAATTCACACAATTTATTCTTGTAAGCCTCTGCTTGCCGGATTGTTTTGCTATTTGTACTTTCAGTTTTCATAAGTTCTTCGAACACTTCAATCAGCCCTTTTCTTTCTTTGAAAATAGAATTTACGATTTTAGAATTCGAATTCCACCTCACTTCACTGTGCGTTGGTATTCTTTTATTCACTATTCGATCTAAAACAGCAGTTCGTTTGGCTGACTTATGAAAAAACGAAGGTATTCCTTGTAAATTTGCAAAGAAAATATTAATGGCTGATACATTGCGACAGCTATGCTGTAGGACAAGGTTCAATCGATGTGCCAAACAATGAGTAAAAAGTGCTTGAGGAGCTAGACTACGAATTTTTGCCTGAAGCCCATTTAGCTCAGAAGACATTACACTAGCGCCATCATATGTTTGTGCAACGAGTTTATTTTTAAAATCAAATGGTTCTAATATTTCTACAAGTTTTTGGCATATTCCTGTTGCGCTTCGGTTTTCACCTACATCGTAAAAGCCTAAAAAATGCTCTTTTATTTTACCCAAAGAATCAACACAACGACAAATTACGGAACACTGAGTTAATTCAGATTTATCTGTCGTTTCATCGACTTGGATAGAAAAAAAGGGTGAGTCACGTATTATGTTGCAAATGGTTTCCTTTATTTCCATAGCTATGCACTCGATAATGTCGTTCTGAATAGTTTTTGACAGACCAGTAAATCCACGCATCTTTTCCCAATGGTTTTTTAATTCTTCATTATTATTCATCATCACAAAGAAAAACTCTTTAAAATTCCCTTGGTTGTACGAATCTTTAGATTCATCATGTCCACGGAAAGATAACTCTTGTTTAGCCAGTAGACAAGTAAGATCAATTAGTACTTTGAATATCTGTCTATTTTTAGCAACTATTTCATTAAATGCCTTTCTTGATCTTTTTGCTTGCTCGTTTATTTGTTCCAAAACGGTCAAGGACTCTTTACTTAATGTCTTAAAAGTAACTTCATTTTGAATGTGGTCTTTCGAACTAGAGTGCCTATCCAAGGCAATAGACAGATTTTTCCAGTCGTTATACCCTTCATTACACCATACATTTCTCTTTCTTCCAATAAGAGTACATGGCCAACAAAAAAACGATTTTTTTGTAAACTACCACAAAGCCACAAAAATTTATCATACCATGTCGATTTAAATGCTCTAGTACCTTTTTTACAAACATGTATATGGGTAAGTTTTGGTGTTGTTCTCCCTTCTTTTAAAATTAATCTTTTTTCCTCCTCAGATCTTGAAGCAAAAGGATTCTCTAATAAAGAAGCTATTATGTCATTACTGAAGTTCATTTTCACCAGTAAAATATTAATATTAATTTTCTACAGAAAAATGCACATATATATATATATATATATATATATATATATATATATATATATATATATATATATATATATATATATATATATATATAATATATATATATATATATATATATATATATATATATATATATATATATATATATATATATATATATATATATATATATATATATATATTGTACTTGCACTTATTTATTTTTCTTTCTTTCCCCTGAGCAAAATCTTTAATTTCTCATGCAATGTTGAGTCACTTCTTTTTAAAAACTAACAGCTCATTTTTTATTAAAAACACACAAATCAGTAATAAATTAATATTTAATAAATGATATTTAAACAAACTTTAGCACAAAAAAACAAAATTAAAGAACGTAGACTCAATATTAGGCTTTGATACGAAGAACAAAAAGGCGCGTATGGAGACGCCTGCCTCACTGACTCATACTGACTCAGATCTAGAGTCTTATCGATACACATAGTATATTTTTTATATTGTGTTACAAGTCAGTTTTCAGTATTCTATATAAATTATGAATTAAATAAATTGGGGCAAGAGATGATCAAGTTAAAATACATTATTATTATTATTATTATATTATTATTATTATTATATTATTATTATTATTTCTGACAATGTAATTTAAATTTTATTTAAAAAAAAGGACTGCTTTAGAGACCACAATAGAATGAGTAGTATATATTTATACTGTGAAGAGTCGGCGTAGGGAGATGATGCCTACAGTTGCCGAGAAGGAATATATTTTTTTGACCGAGAAAATTACTATCTTCACTCAGCGCTAGTATGAAAAAAGGGAATTAGGTTCAAATTTACGTCGGCGGCTTTTAGTATGCCTTTAAAATCAATCATATATATATATATATATATATATATATATATATATATATATATATATATATATATATATATATATATATATATATATATATGCTAACTTTGTAATATTTTTGGGTTCAAAAAAGCAAGTAGGCGTTGCCTACTCTGCCTACCCTGAAAAGCCGCCACTGATATATATATATATATATATATATATATATATATATATATATATATATATATATATATATATATATATATATATATATATATATATATATATATATATATATATATATATATATATATATATATATATATATATATATATATATATATATATATATATATATATATATATATATATATATATATATATATATATATATATATATATATATATATATATATATATATATATATATATATATATATATATATATATATATATATATATATATATATATATATATATATATATATATATATATATATATATATATATATATATATATATATATATATATATATATATATATATATATATATATATATATATATATACTATATATATATATATATATATATATATATATATATATATATATATATATATATATATATATATATATATATATATATATATATATATATATATATATATATATATATAATATATATATATATATATATATATATACTATATATATATATTATATATATATATATATATATATATATATATATATAGAAGCATTGAAAATTAAAATATTTTTCCCGTTCTATTTTTAGATTAAGATGATATTTTGTCGGTCAGATTCTAGAAAAATGGTTGAATGGAAGTGTTCACTTTGAGTCTCTTAATTAAATTAAAATAAATAACTTTTTAAATTTTGTTATTTATAATTAATGAGTTATTATATTGATATTAATTAGAGGTGTGTCCCTGTGTGCATGATTTATGATTCAAAAGTTTATTTCATATTATTGAACTTTCAGCCATTATTTGTGTTTTCCTTTCGTGAAGTTCCTAACTCTTGTTTTAATATTCGAGCAAGTATCTTATACGTCCTTCTTCTTCTTCAACCAAACATCTTTGAACTGGAAGGAAAGAAAGCGTATATAAACAGTTTATTCGAATGGAGAAATTTATCTAAAAATTTTAATGTATAAATCTAATGTAGCATACGCACCATTCGTTTTATTCATTCGCGATATTTTAAGAGAAGTATAGAGCCCTCAAGTTGTATTGAAAATCTATCACTATCTCCTTAGTGAACATACAAGTGTGTGAGACTTACTCCGTAGAGGGTAAACAAAATCCCTAAAAAGACCTCGAATGTTGCAGCAAAAGACCAAGTACCAGGGCAAGCCGGCACAACCTATCTGATGCAACATCTCCATCATCGGAAGCCACCTACTCCCAAGGAATGACGTAGAGTGGGGTGGATTTGGAACATTTCTTGGATTCCGCCACTCTAAGCTTTTCTCAGGCAGCTTTTTATTCCGATGTTTGTTTCTTTTTAAAAAATAATATACAAATAAAAGCTTCTTAATTTGTGGGGTACATGTGAGGAAGGGGAATCATAATGGGGGGATAGGCCTCCAGGAAGGATCGAGTGTACATTACAGCACCTCTGAGAAGGTGAATCTTGATAAAAAATGAACCAATGGTCAAAGAAGTGAAACGTAATGGCCTAGCTCATTCTAACACTCCACAATTTATGTATAGATTTATATATATATATATATATAATATATATATATATATTATATATATATATATATATATATATATATATATATATATATATATATATATATATATATATACTATATTAGATATAAAGTTATTAATACATACCACTATATAAATATTTACGAAGTAATTAACCCTGATTTAGACACGAATCTTTTCTTCAGAATTTAGATCATAAAGTGATTATGAATAAAATACTAAAAAGTAAAAGAATTAAAACGAGAGTAACAAGAGCTAAAACCGAAGGAAAACATTATTACTATTAAAAAACCCGAGCTTTCGACTCCATCATCCGGGAGTCCTTATTCAAGGGAATCGATTCCCTTGAATAAGGACTCCCGGATGATAGTGTCGAAAGCTCGGGTTTTTTAATAATAATAATGTTTTCCTTCGGTTTTAGCTCTTGTTACTCTTGTTTTAATTCTTTTACTTTTTAGTATTTTATTCATAATCACTTTATGATCTAAATTCTGAAGAAAAAGATTCGTGTCTAAATCAGGGTTAATTACTATATATCGTAATATATATATATATATATATATATATATATATATATATATATATATATATATATATATATATATATATATATATATATATTATATATATATATATATATATATATATATATATATATATATAATATATATATATATATATATATATATATATATATATATATATATATATATATATATATATATATATAATATATATATATATATATATATATATATATATATATATATATATATATATATATATATATATATATATATATATATATATATATATATATATATATATATATATATATATATATATATATATATATATATATATATATATATATATATATATATATATATATATATATATATATATATATATATATATATATATATATATATATATATATATATTCTTGTGACTCTCTGCCAAAGACTTGTAATAACTCTATAACCAGCATTGGGAACCATAGCTCAGAGAAGCACAATCTTCTGGAGAGCTCTTGGAGTGATTATTTAGAAGTCAGCTGGAAAACGATGCTGGTCCTACTGAAAGGGTGAAAACCCTACCTGAGAGTTTCTATAAGACTCATGGACCGGCATTGAGACTAAAGACAGAAATACATGATCTTTTAGAGGACTCTGGGAGAACTTTTAAGAGCAGTTGGGGAAAGATGCTGGTTCTACTGACAGGGTAACAACCCTTCCTGGGAGAGGATGTAGATGTAGATGTAGATATATATGTATATATATATATATATATATATATATATATATATATATATATATATATATATATATATATATATATATATATATATATATATATATGTCATTTTCCTATATGAAATCTGCACATAAAAATATTTTCAAAGCAAATAAGATTCCAAAAAATAGGATATAAGATAAAATTTGATGATTTTTTTAAAAAAATATAATCTCATTCTTTACCACAGTTTCTTCGATGAAGTAGTAGCAATAAAATAATAATAATAATAATAATAATAATAATAATAATAATAATAATAATAATAATAATAATAATAATAATAATAATAATGTGAAAAGAGATTATTTCTCATCAACATGTTAGGAAATAGGTGTTCTTTAATTCTCTTTTGTGTTTTTGTATTTTACGTGATTGTCACAATTTTCCTCATTGGTGATATTTTTAATTACAAGCTCGATTTTGTAACTCAAAAAACTGGTAAGTTTTAAAATTTCGATATTTTCTAGTTCGAACTAATACTACTACTATACTACTACTACTACTACTACTACTAATAATAATAATAATAATGGTAATAATAATGATAATGATAATAATAAATAATAATAATAATAATAATAATAATAATAATAATAATAATAATAATAATAATAATAATAATAATAATAATAATAATAATAAAAATAATAACAAGCTCATGTGCATATCCCAGAGGGATACGCATATGTTCTTGCTGACAGTTAAATTTTATTATAAAATTTTATTATAAAAATAATAAAATTATTATTAAAATATTTTGTGAAGCAACACATATTTATTTAAATAAAATTAATAAAATTATTATTTTTAATAGAATTTTTATTATTATTATTATTATATTATTATTATTATTATTATTATTATTATTATTATTATTATTATTATTATTATTATTATTATTATTATTATTCATTTAAAGAAATTTAATAAAATTATTTGGTGAAGCAACATATCTATTTTGTGCAGCAACTTAATGGTGTACCGCGCAAAATGCACTTAGGCCAAAAATGAACGGAATAATAATAATAAGATATAGATAATAGTAAAAATAATAATATTGATTATAGCTATTTTTCATTATTTTTATTATTATTATTATTATTATTATTATTATTATTATTATTATTATTATTATTATTATTATTATTATTATTATTATTATTATTATTATTATTATAAAAAATATAATTGTAGCAAAATCCTAATACTAATTCAAATAATAATTAGTATTAGTATTAGTATTGTATTTCAATTATTCTTAATTTTATTATTATTATTATTATTATTATTATTATTATTATTATTATTATTATTATTATTATTATTATTATTGTTATACGTACTATTGTTTACAATTGCAACGCTGAGAAGTGGTGTCAACAATAGATTCAGTCTGGTAAAATATTTACTTTTTTAGACTGTTTAATTTACTGTATTTTATTTTTAAAAATGTGACATTGTCATTTAACTTTCCACTACCTCGATTTTCCTTCTTTCTTATTCAAGCATCTTCATATCCATATCATATTTTCACCACACTGAATCATCGAAATGAATTCTACTCTCGTTCATTAAATTCTGGTCTAAATAAATATATTGACCAATTATTCTTTATTCAAATTAAATATAAATCTATATTGACCCTTCGTCAGCAGACAAATCTTGTTGATATATATATATATGCAAATAATATAGTAGTTGACGACTTGCTTTGGTTGGAAAAGATTTCGCCTTTACATTAATGAAGCTTGAATGAGAATTCAATTATGTTATTTTTTCAATATGACCAAAATCCGTCAAAAAAAAAAAAAAAAAAAAAAAAAAAAAAAAAAAAAAAAAAAAAAAAAAAATTGTGACATATTTCCTTAGTTAGTAAAATACAGATTCTTATTTTTACAGCAATTTCCTCTTGTTTTAAACTGACGTTCAATAATTAACTGAAAGATTTAATGTTATGTCGCTTCTAAAATGAAATTAAAATGTTAGGAATATGACCAAACATTTAAATTTTAATATGTTACACGTAGATTGATTTAAAAAAGTGAAAACAACAAACAACAACAACAACAACAACAACAACAACAGCAACAACATATAATAATAATAATAATAATAATAATAATAATAATAATAGCAATAATAATCATTATAATAAATAATAATAATAATAATAATAATAATAATAATAATAATAATAATAATAATAA
>SEYY01006170.1:2500-7500 GCA_009176605.1 Armadillidium nasatum | reverse complement strand
TAATAATCAAAATCGAAGACTGGTTCAGGACGAGGACTTAGAATTTATCCTCGACTTAATCGTTTTTCTTTACAGTTATTAACTACTTAAAACACAAGCTTAAAATGCTCGTTTGTAAAGACAAAAGAACAAGAAATTTTTGTGAGAAGAATCGATAAGAATTCCTGATCTATGAAAAGTTAATTAATAGGAAGTTTCCTTTTTTTATATATATATATATTTATATATTTTAAAATATTTAAAAAGTTTGTATCTCATGGGCATCTACCATTCGAGGAAGGGAATTTTTCAAGGAAGTTTCTACCTAGGATCCGCATGTGGAATTGAACAGCGACCTCGAGCGCGTGAATTAATCACTCTACTTTTATGCCAAGGGAGGCTCAAATGAAAGAAATTTTTAGATTCCAAATCATTCCATCATCGAATATAGTGACTAAAATTCAATAACAAGTAATTGAAAAGTCGATCTGTGGTAATGCAATATAATTAAAATGTAGTAGAAATACGCTGTAACTTAATAATTATTAAAATTTTATTCACCTGTTTCAGTTGTTCGAATTTTGGGACTTTGCGAAGAAATAAATCAAAAGATTAATTTGTTTTGCCAATTCTGGTATAATGAAATTCAAAATCCAGAGATAACTTCTGTTTATGAGATGTGTAAGTAGTAATTTTAACTTTGAATTTATTTATTTATTTGCTGAACATTTTATTTGCTCATAACAATATTTATAATGATGTTGAAAGAGGAAATAATAATTTTTAAGAACTTAAAACAAAATATTTTATTTTAATATATCTTTTCTTGTATACAGGACTCATTGTGAATAACGTTAGCAAACCGAAACATTTTAAAAAGTGAATCTTTGCTTTTTTTTTTACATGAAATGATTTTTTTTCAGTTAAAATTATTTTAGCATTATGTCAAAATACATATACTGAGCTAGAAAAAATTTTCCATTAAAAATTTTGTTTTGCTCCTCAGTTAACAATTATGGATTCAAATTCTATTGTTCTTTCAGCAAAATTTAGTTTATTAATGCTTATTGCCCTTAAAGAAAATAAGAGAAGGAACATTTCATTAAAAAGTCGCCATTGCTACATCATATTATTTTTCGCAAAAGTCTAGTCTTTCTATTATTTGCAAATCATGTATTTTTCCTACATGAAGCCAAATGAGCAGCATTTTCAAGCTGCATAATAATCAAACTCTTCAAGCCTTGAAATTCTGTATTTTCTTCAGGAAAAAAATCGTATTTTTTTTAATAAAGGAGAGGGTCCAATTTTTAAATTTTTTTTTTATAATATGACCGATTGAGCTGAAAATTTCATTATAGATAGCTTTTTCCCGACAGAAAAAAGTCCATTTCTAACGTTTTTACGAGAAAGTAACCGTTTAGAAGTTAAAAAATGTTAAAAAAAATGAATAGCGTGGTCAAACCACTGATCTACATGAGCTGAAAATTTAACTGAACAATCTTAGCTCCAATTTCTTACTTTTGTAAAATACGATTTTTGATATCACGTCTAGAAAAAAGTCATAAGCACTTGAATTTTTATTTTTTATTTATTTATTTTTTTTTTTAAACACCTTTCCGGAAAAAAAAATTATTTAAAAAAACATTCAACCTACAATTTTTTTAATTTTTGAATATTGTTTAGAGGTGGAATAGATCTACAACTTTTATTTAGAGCATTATTAAATGCTATTTGTTTAAAGTAAGATATAGCCTCTCAAACTCTTGAAATTTTTGAAAATTGGTCAAAATGGACCTTTTTGAGGGGCTATATCTCGAAAAAAAACGAATCGGATAGAATAACATATTGAATGAAATTTGTAGCCCCATCACTTCTCTATATACCCATCAAAATAAAAAATGCAGCAATTGTAGTCTTTTTAAAAAATATTGTTTTTCAAAAGGTGATTTTTTTTTTAAGCTTTGCTTTTCGATAATTGGGTTGGTCAGTTTTGGGCTAATAAATTCTCTGAGAGCAAAATTCTATTAGAAGCTTTTGTAGTAAATATATATAGCAAAACGCACACCAAATTCCAGACCATAAAATTTTTTTCAAGTGGCCTCACCGTAGATTTAAAAATACCTCAAATTTCCGAAATAACTTCTAAACTTTACATCCCTCGTAAAATCGTTAGGAATGGACTTTTTTCGTTTAGAAGAACATTTCATTAGAAGCTTTTGTAGGAAATATATATAACAAAAAGCACACCAAATTCCAGAATAAAATTTTTTTTCAAGTAGCCTCACCGTAGATTTAAAAATACCTCAAACTTCCGAAATAACTTCTAAACTTTACATCCCTCGTAAAATCGTTAGGAATGGACTTTTTTCGTTGGGAAAAATGTTATCTATATTTAAATTTTCAGGAGAAACGGATGGAAAAATTGTTTTAAAAAATTGAACACCTCTCGTAACAGGAGTTATGTATATTTGTAGAACATCACAACATTTGTGCATATGAAAGCTTGAAATGAGGTTGCCAATTTTTAATAATCAAAAAATATTTTACTGGTTTTTGAAATTACCACCCAAGAGCTAAGACCAATAAATTATAAGGAAAAACAAAATGTATTTTATTTAAAAGAGAGAGTGAAAAGAAATTAAAAATTTAGAATTCCGCTGATAAAAAGAGGAAACAAAGGCTTGATGGTCATATCTACAATATAAAGATTTAAGGTTATTAGTTTTAATATATTTTGTGTCCATGATTCCTATAGATTTTAATTTTTATTTTCAGCGATTCCGATATTTCAAGTTTTGACATCCATACCACATTAATTCTATGTTCATTCCAACTTTATATTCACAGAATTGTGATGATGCTATCTCATCTGCTATTATCCTTTCAAACTTTCAGCTCTTCTTCTTCTTACAGTCTTCTTTTCTATCAGTCATTCTTCCTCTTCATTTCACCTTGCAACAAATCTCTCTTTTTCTTCCTTCAATACCCTTCTTTATCGTATTGAAAAATATTTTTTATTTCCTTATTTCATTATTCATATTCAAAAGGAATGAATTAATATAAAAAGAGTTATTTTAGATTTCTCTAGTTATTATGAAATATTTCATAATCAGGAACAAAATAAATAATCTATCATAATTATAATAATTTTTATGTGTGTGTGTACTGCCCAGTTGAGTGTTATGCTCATGGTTCCACCTTGAATTATACTTTGCATTTTAAAACATCACCAATACAAAAAGAAATTGTAACTGCTAGGAAATGAAATGATTTTTGATATTACTTTTGATATTTCTTTGATTATCTTTATCTTCTACGTTTGAATAAAAAATTAGCAACTTGTATCGTACTTTTTTATCAACATTTTTAAAATCTCCTTTATGTAATCTTTCTAAAATTAAGCATTCTGAATGAACTGTAAATTTATTATTAAAATATGTTACTAAAATTTTTTTAAGCTTAATATTAAATATAATACAAATTTACTCTCATTATATACAGATTTTCCAGGTCCATATGTTGGAAGACACGTCGAGCTAAAAGCAAGAATGATATCTTGCAAAGTTCCCAAAGATAAAGACTTAAAAATACCAATTGCAGTTTCAATCGTTGGAAATCCATGTACAGTTCCGACTAATATCTTGAAAGTAAGTTATTTCTTTCCCATTTTCTTAAAACCTTCAATTTGTTTTAAACACTAGCAATTTAAATTGCATCTTCTAAGAAATAAAATTGAATTAGGAAAATTATATGCTATGCACTTTTAATAATTTACTTACTTTTAAAATATATTAAAATAATTTTTAAGCTAAAATTTGAAATGAAATGAAAGCAGTTTTTTAGAAATATCTTTCTTAATGTAAGACAACCAATGTGAACAATATCCATAAATTAAATAGTAGTAATAATATATAATAATAATAATAATAATAATAATAATAATAATAATAATAATAATAATAATAAATTTTGCAGGACGATCCTAGAATAAAATAAAATTGTCACTTTTGGCAATAATTTGATATTTTATCTACTAATGTTAGACATTTTAAAGGATAATGCATTTTTTAATTACGATGTTTAAATATTAAGTAATACAATTATTTAAAAAATTAATAAATTAGGTTAAAAAAAAAATAAAAAAAATAAAAAATCTAAATCAAAGTATATTTCTCTCTCTCTCTTTTGTTTTATATATTTGATACAAAAATATTGAAAAAAACTACTTGAAAAAAAAACCTTTATTAATTAAAAAAAATGGCGTCTTAATGAGGTCATTCTTTGGATTAATATTTTAGGATTTTTATTTGTGAGAAATATAAAAGGAAATCTTCAAAGAAAATAACATCTTGAACTTAGTTTAGGATTAAATAATGTCTTTTTTAATGACACATTTTATTCAAAATGGACATATAAAAATCAGCGAAAGTTGAGTCAAGTGGTAAGCTCATTGCAACAAATTATAACTGGAGTGATGTTTTCTTACTGCATTATTTTTGCAATAAATAATACTTTTGAAATACAGTAGCATAGTCAAAGTATACGGAATTATATATTTTCATATATTGGATTTGTTTTCAAAAATTTGCTTAATGAGTTAGATTATCTTTAATATGCAACTTTCGACATCCAATTAAGATTGCACTTTGTTTTATTTACATCATAAAGAATCGAATAATGCGGAAAGTATCAAGAAATAATCACGCACTTAAGACAAAAACTGAAACAGGAAAAGTGTAATTCTTGCAACAAAGAGGATAAAAGAGAAAAAACGATTGTTTTCAAATTCATTATGATAAAGTGAAATAGGAAAAAAAAGGAGAGGAAAGTAGATTAGCAAACCTTCCAGATTCAGAGTCTCACAAAACGGTCAGTGCAAGATGCTTCCATTTCTAAAGATATTTTGGGACTGTTTATGAAATTCAACAACAAAATCCATGATATTTTTGAAGTAAAGTATCTTTCTCAATGGAAAAATACATATTAGGTCAAAGCGGCGAGAATAAGTTGTCCTTCTCAAG
>SEYY01006169.1:40000-47133 GCA_009176605.1 Armadillidium nasatum | reverse complement strand
GCACACTCCCTTAAACTCGGGAGGAATGCCATCCGGGCCACTGGCTTTTCTTGACGTTCATAGTTTTCAGGATTCCAATACACCTGATCATGTGAAATCACAGGTGATTACATGGGACACCTGATAGGAGAAGGAGTAGGAGGGGGGGAGTCGGAAACGTTCAGGATTGAATTGGAGGAAAAAAGGGGAGCCGAAGAAATTTACCTTATCAGAAGAAGTATTAGCAACAAAGCCATCAGGTCAAATAAGAGCAGGAAAGACAGATTTACAAAAGTTGTTAGAGATGCTTTTGGCTAGAGGCCAGAAATTTTTGTCAGTTGGAGAACCAAGGAGGTCAGAGCATAATATTCCTACAACGATTCGGGCCTGAATGAAAGTTAGTAAGAGTTTTTCTAAGCACGATAAGCACTGTCTCTTTCATGAATGGCACGAGAGCAATACCATCGAACCATGGTTTTGAAGAGATAAAGATTTAATTGAAGATGGAATGAACCTACTCATCCCATCGGCGATTACAGCCCCTACCTTTTCGGCATGGGTAGAAGCATCCTCCGGGTCAAAACAGGATTCATTTAAAGAGTATTTAGCAAAGAAGCGGTGCAATGCTTCCAATTAGCCCGATTAAAGTGCCAGAAAGTACGTTTAGGGCATGGTGGAGCTGCTGGAGAAAAAGTACCATATCTAAGAGCTATAAGATTGTGGTCAGTTACCAATAAAGTGAAAATAGTGTATTTATATTTAGGAGTAGTGGTGAACCATAAGTCAAGTGTGTTCAAGAACTGGTTAGGACGATCTGGGATGTGTGTGAGTTCCCTAATCAACTGCTCTAGATCTTTGAGAATGCTGAATGATTTGGCCTCCTTCCCACCTGTATCAGTATGAGAGGAACCCAACCACTCAGTGTGGTGTACGTTGAAATCCCCTAAATAGAGGACCTCAGCATTTGGATGAGAAGACATGACAGTCTCGTGAGTAGTAGTAAGATATTCAAAAAATACCGGAAAATCTGTTCCATTAGGGGAGCAGTAGAAGAAACACAAGATAATAGTAGTAGAAGAAGTAGGAGTAGTAGAACAGTAGGAAGACAGATTTTAAGCCATAAAATATCGTAATTAGAAGATTCAAAATTTACGAGACGTGTCACAGGATTTCTAATGTTAATATAGGCACAGACTCCACCTTTTTTAGACGGAAATTGTGAAAAAAAAGTTTTAGTTAGAGTCATTGACGTTGTTAGTGAAGGAATCCCTGTCCAACTGGGTCTCAGGCAGAAGGAAAAGGTTAGGATGAAATATAGAGAGGTGATGCTCCCCAAATTCGATGTCAGCACTGAAGCCACGGAAGTTGGCAAAGTCAACAGAATACCTCCGTCTATGTCCATCCCCACATCCTCTCAATTTAGTCATTCAAAGGAAGAAACCAGCACACAAACACACCCTCAAACACACACACACTCGAAACAATATACACATCTAAGCACACGAACGTTCATACACATTACAATAAGCTAATGCTAAAAAGGAAACCTAAAATATATTTATAAGAAAAGTAAAATATATATAAGAAAAATAAAATACGCAGCAACCACTTTAAGAAATTAAAAAAATAAAAATTTAGATAAATGGGTAAATAAATATCCTTACATTTAACGAAATTGTTTAAAACTTAGCTTAAAACTCATAGTTAAAATGTTGCCTCCAGTTTAAATTTTCCATTCTTTGTAGTTAAAATCACTATTTAAGTCTTTGTAATTTAAAACGCAAACAGAAAAAAAATTCTATCACTGTTAAAAACACTTTTAACTTTAATTATTAAAACACAAAATAAAACACAAGTTGAACCACAGATTAAAACACAAATTACGTAACCCGACACACACACACACACAGAGCCGCTTCACGTACTTCCTCTCACGATCATTATATATATATATATATATATATATATATATATATATATATATATATATATATATATATATATATATATATATATATATATATATATATATATATATATATATATAATGGTTGTTAAATGAGACTTGTATTTTTACCGAAATAGTTTATTTGTTGGAATATGTGAACATACATGAATGAATATTGAACCATCGGCTTCCAACCGCTACACACAGCCGCCTTGTCTGTTTCAAGCAATAGTCCCAGAGTAAAGATGTCCCGGACCTCGTCTTCGTTCGCTGGCAGGATGCTCTCAAGAGCTTTTTATTTTATTATTGGACCAAAACTGCGGATGTCAAAGTCTTAGGACTGGTCGTGGTTCGGTGATTTTCCCTCTCAAAGTTGTCAACGGCAACGATCGAATCCATGTTGATGACCAAGTGCTTTTAATCATCACTCAGCATGTCTTTCGTGCTCATACATCATTTACGGAATTCATTACATCATCTCAGCTCCATACACCGTCACACACACACTTATTCTCAATTATATTATTCATTTTAAGATACATTTCGCCCTTTAACAGCTGCTTCTGTAGCCAAAAACCGAAAAGATGTTTGCCTAACCGGTTTCATCGAATCCATGTCACGACCATATATACTAAAACCTGATTCAGGTCGTGCATAAAGCATACAATCACGTCTGAACAAGTTTTTCTTTCCAACATACAAACCATCTACCAGCCAAACTGCGAAGATATGTGCATTTCAACAATGATGGACATGTCGACCTTTAACTTTCATTTGAGAAATCCTTATAATAGTAGTAGTAATAGTGCTTATTAAATTTAATTTAATTCATGAAAATATAATTAAAATAAAATATTATTATGACCTCAGGGGACGAAGTAATACTCGCAACTTTGAAGCATGTTAAAGAATATATTAATTTGCTTGTATTAAATTAGAATCTTTCTATTCGTTACGGTATACGCTTTTTATATTCTTGAAAACATATATGTATAATATTATTATTAAATTATTATTATTAAATTATTATTATTATTATTATTATTATTATTATTATTATTATTTAATTATTATTATAATTATTATTACTACTATTATTATTATTATTATTATTATTATTATTATTATTATTATTATTATTATTATTATTATTATTATTATTATTATTATTATTATTATTGCTGTTATCATTATTATTTTTATTATTATTAATTATTATTATTAATAAAATAATAATAATAATAATAATAATAATAATAATAATAATAATAATAATAATAATAATAATAATAATAATAATAATAATAATAATAATAATAATAATAATAATAACCTGTCCTTTTATTTTCTTCATATATTTTCCGTATTAAATATTTCTCTCTGTATCTCTCTATATCTCTCTAAATCTCTCTAAATCTCTCTAAATCTCTCTATATCTCTCTATATCTCTCTATATCTCTCGATATCTCTCTATATCTCTCTATATCTCTCTATATCTCTCTATATCTCTCTATATCTCTCTATATCTCTCTATATCTCTTTAAAAATCTTTTCGTTTTTTTTTTTTTTCTTTCTTTCTTTTTTTCAACGTCTTTCAATTAATTATTTTTTTAAATTTTTATTTTTATAAAAAAAATTAATAATATATAATAATATATATATATATATATATATATATATATATATATATATATATATATATATATATATATATATATATATATATATATATATATATATATTATATATATATATATTACGTCACGGATGTGAAATTATTGCGAATACGGATGTGGATGAGGAACAAACATGTTTTCTAATACGGTTTACTTTTAAAAATATGGAATCTTAAAAACAGCAAACATTGCAATAAAAGTCTTTCCCAAATATTTGAGACACTTAGTAATAATTATTAGAAAAGAGAACTTTATTATTATTATTATTATTATTATTATTATTATTATTTTTTTTTTTATTTTTGGAATTCATCTACCACTTCCCCGACAGCTAACTTTTACCTACACCAGTTTATTAAGGGTGGCTAAATCATGTAATTCAATATTTGTAGATCATTTCAAAAATAAATTTTTTGGGGGGGATTTTCGCTGTCATGTCTGTTGTGATTTTTTTTTATTAGATAGTAATGCTTGTTCAACTTATAAAACGTTCGGTCAGAACACTGTACACTGAGCAAGTTTCAATTTATAATATTTTTCTTCATTTATATTTCACCAGTATAGATAATCAACATTACTTGTTTCATTTGTTGCTTTGTTTTCATTAAAACACAAATCAATTGTTTTATCAATCATATTTTTAATCAGTCTTTTTTCATCGTCATCGCATGATGTCAACAGAAAAATCCTTTCAGCAGTTATAGAAGAATAGTTGATATTTTGAATTATTTTGAAATATTTTGAATTTGAATATTTTGAAATATTTTGAAATATTTTGAATTATTTTCATCTTCAATGATGATTCTCAAACACATTTTCGTTGACTCTATCCATGATCAATTGGAATTTCTTTAATTGGCTTTAAAAGCAATTAAACAATTTTTCCTTTCGCTATTACTATCAAAGGAGATGATCTGAAAAATGCGTAGTTATTCCTCGGAACCAAGAACGTGACTCTCCTGTGAGAATAGCGCTGGTATCTAAGGTGTCAAATTTCAAGTTCAGTTTGATTTTCTTTCTTTCACTTTGGTAATATTGTGCAACATAGTTTCTTCAATAGAGCTTGTTTCATTACACCTTTGCGATGTGCTTAACGTAGATAGTACTGTTTATAGTGATTTTAGAAGTTAAATAACAGGTGCATGCAATCAAATTTTTTCTTCCTATTGTTTTAGAGTTTCCATAATACCTTTTGCGATTTTGATTCAATATTTTTTCACAGTGCTATGCTATGCGGTTTGAGAATTTAGGAGAGAATTTTCAGTGTTGATAACATTAGAAAAAAGAGAGTAATTCAATGATTAGACAAACAGGAAGTATTATATTTCCTATATCAATTATTAATATTATGAGTTTTATATTTCTCATTTCCACGCTATATTACTTGATTCATTCCACATAGAGTAAGTGTTCCATATACGGATAAAGACATTCTTAGAAAGATCAAGCAAGTTAATGGAAGCCTCCGAATTGCTACTCTCACAGAGTCTTCTTTAAAATAGAAACCACATAATTCTTTTTAAAAAAAACTACAATAAAAAGATTTTCTAAAATATTTAAATCAAATGAATATTACAGTTGTTTCCCTAGAAGATGTTATAGTTTGTGGAAAGTGGAATCATATAGGAAAAGGAAATATGTTGTTGTTGCCTTGATCACGTTTTTGTCTGCTGCAGTTACTGATAAGAGATGAATCTGAGCAAAATTACTTGAAGATAACCTCCAAAATGAAACAAGCAATTAACTCCTCGTAAAGTTATTGCCATATGTGTAGATAGGGGATGAAGCGACAAAACAATGAAAAAGGAAAGAAACTACTGATTCAAAACAAAACTCTCGAGGAATCTTTACAAAAGAGGATCGGTAACTATCTAAAACGGTTGCTACAGAATTGTTAGAATGGAGACCAAATATATGATGCAGTGATGGGTAAAATACGCATGAAAAGGGCCTTGGAAATAGGAGTTTTAGGCCGTAATCTTCTCAAAGAGTACATATAGAAACTATAATGCACCAAAAAAAGTCAAGCACTAAAAAACACACAAATCAATGAATTTAAAATTATTATAAATTGTATTAAAAAAAACGACCCCACTCGAGCCACCCCACAACCTTTTTCCCCCCTTTGAAACAACGAAATATTTAAATATACAATAAGAAAAAAAAATTTGATGAATTTAAAATTATCATAAATTGTATAAAAAAAATAAAAAAAACCACCCGAGCCCCCCGCAACCTTTTCTCCCTTTGAAACAACGAAATATTTAAATATACAAATAAGAAAAAATCCCTGCTTACATCTGAATATTATATATACACTTACACCTAAAACTTTTTGATGAATTCTTATGTATAAGATATTAAAAAGGGGGGAAAAAAATTGTGAAAAGATTGCATTCTCCTTTTTTTTTAATACATATACAGAAGATCCACGTTGCGTTCAAAAATGAATCGTAAATCATTTCCAAAAAAGAAATTTGTCAGATTGGGAGGAAAGAAAGAAAGTGAAAAGAAATTTTTGATTACTGTTCAAATTCTCAACGGTTTGGAATATAAAAAAAAAGTTGGGGAAAAAAATCGTGACAGTGTTCAGTGATATGTGAAATGTACTTTCCAAGTTTTTATATACTGAAAACACACATGAAAAAAAAATGTTTTTGTTAACGATGATATTTGGAAAGATTTGGGGAAGATGAAGAGGTACTTTAGTGGCAAAAGGAAAAGAAAAAATAAGGAAGTAAGGGAGAAGAACAAAAATGAATAGAAAAAGACAAAATAAAAAGAAAGAGAAAATAAAAAGAAAAAAGACAAAATAAAAAGAAAAATAAGAAAAAGGAAAAGACAAAAAGTGAAAAACGAAAAAGACAAAAAACAAAGAAAAAAGAAAGACAAAAGATAAAAGAAAAAAAAGAAAGAAAACGAAAAGAAAAAAGAAAAAAAGAAAATTAAGAAAAATGAAAGAAAAAAAAAAAGGAAAAAAGAGAAGAAAAGAAAAAGATAATTAGTAATTTAAATAGGAATCCTAATAGGAGCAGACCTGTTCTAAAAGCAGCACAATCTTATTTGTTAAAAAATAACTCTAATAAAAAAAAGAAGAAAAAAAAAATCCTCTGTTTCTGAGAACTGTTATCTTTATGACCTTAGCTAAATATGCTGACATGACTCTTTGCAGGATTGGAACAAAGATTGATAAAAATGAGTGAAGGACACTGCCACTCTTGCTTATTAAGAAGTGATCCGGAAGAGGGGAAATATATATATAATATATAATATATATATATATATATATATATATATATATATATATATATATATATATATATATATATATATATATATATATATATATATATATATATAACTATATAAATATAAAAACCACTAAAACTTGCAAAAAGGACGACGTTTCGACCCAAGACACTGGGCTCTCTTTCAGGTCTAAGGGGAAGAGAAGAAATTACTGAAATTATTGAAGATTTCTTCACTTGTCTTTGAACTTAAGAGAGGGCCCAAACATCTTGAGCCGAAAC
>SEYY01006169.1:27500-32500 GCA_009176605.1 Armadillidium nasatum | reverse complement strand
CACCTTCATTAAAACCTTAAAAATAAATAATATAACACCCTATATTTTTTTTAAAAAATCCTTTATCCTATATTTATTAAAGAATCCAAAAAAAGCTAAAAAAAAAAAGACATAAAACATACCTTAATTAAAATTTAAGCTAGTAAAATTTTCAGCAGAATACGTCATCTATGATAGCCACCGTAGCAAATATAAAGACACTTAGTAAGTAACAAAACACTGAAATAACATTTAAATTAAAATTTGAGAATGATCAAAACACTGAAGCAACACAAAGACATTCAAAATTAAAGCTTGAGAATGATCAACTAAAATTTTAAAATAAGAATGTTAAGAACAAACACAACACATCTTTACAATACGGACAAGAACTATCAACTATAAATTTGTGTCAACTATTCCTAAATCCTAATATATATATATATATATATATATATATATATATATATATATATATATATATATATATATATATTATATATATAATATATATATATATATATATATATATATATATATATATATATATATATACTTATATATATATATATATATATATATATATTATTGCCACAAGGGCAGCGCCCTTTTCAAGGAGGGGACTTGTAAAAGAAAAAGAGAACCCACCCAGCCCCGAACCTAACGCACACCTCTCAGGTGGGCGCAGACGGAAGCCTTGAAGAGAAGATGATTAAATGCAGGAGGAAAGATAGCTTGAAAGAAGAAGGGACTACAACGGGCTAGCCTGGGGTTTCCAGCATCTACACAAAATTCATGCAATGAGGTGACGTAATAGTAAAGTAATAGTGGTGGAATGCGAGGGGCCAGTTCCCTCGAGCACCTGCCACTGTAGTACCTACAGAAAAGAGATAGAGCTCCAACGTCACGTCGCAGAGATAGAGAGTCAAGAGAATTTGAAAGTAGAGGACAGTTAATTAATCTTTTAGCTTTAGACTCAATCCTACCAGAAGAGAGGAGGAGCCGGAGCACCCAAAATGTGAGAACAATACTCCATTCAAGGGCGAATAAGACCATTATATAATTGAGTAACTGCTCAGAAGAAAAAAATTCTCGCAACCTGAACAGTATTTCCAGCTTCTTGAGGCTCCCAACCATTGTGATGTGGGTTTTAAGAATTTATTTGTTTATGTTAAGACAAGAGTGTTAATGTTATTTACAGATGAGACGGGAGAGCCATCGAAGAAGATAGGAAAATTGGGAGATGTTTTTGAGAGGGAGATGTGAAGAAGTTGAGTTGAATTTCACAAGGTTGCTATGACCCAACCAAGAAATCCTACTGAGATTTGAAATGAGTAGAAGAATGGAGAGTTGAGTCATCAGCATAAGAGTGAACAGAGTTAGAAGTACAGTTGAGAAGGTCGTTAAAGAAAGTAAGAATAAAGTTGGAGATAAAACAGAACCCTGAGGAACACCACAATTGACAGAAAAAGAAGAAGAGGTCGCTCCATCTACAAGTGCCGAAATGAAACGATCTGAGAGAAAACTAGACAAGAATAAGCAAAGAGAAGGAGGAAACCAAAAGGAAGGGAGCTTGGAGAGCAGCGACGCATGCAATACCCTATCAAAAGTTATGGATATTTCAAGCGCCACCACACAAAACTCCGTGGAAGTCCCTAAGGGCTGAAGACCATAAGTCAGTGAGATAGAAAAGTATGTCACCAGTTGACCTCGAGCGTCGAAAGCCATACTGATGATCTGAGAGAAGAGAATGAGACTCCAAATGGTCCAGGAAATGAGAGTTGAGGAGAGTTTCAAAAATGTTAAAAGAGCAAGCAACGATGGTAGCTTGAAGAAAGGTTGGAGACGCCTCAGAAAACCCAACCACCTAGAAGCTTGATTAGAAAGAGGAGTAATATGATCTTTCCAAGAAAGACACATGACAGTAGAAACACCACCAAAACCTAACACTACGTAGGTGATGAACAATGGTTAGTACTTTCATCGTTTTAGGAAGAGCTATGCCCCCCCATAATATATATATATATATATATATATATATATATATATATATATATATATATATATATATATATATATATATATATATATATATATATATATATATATATATATAAACTAAAATCGCCTAAATAACTTAGTGACAAATAATTTTTCAAACTTTATCATCTCTAGGGAAGAGGGAAGGAGAGAGAGAGAGAGAGAGAGAGAGAGAGAGAGAGAGAGAGAGAGAGAGAGAGAGAGAGAGAGAGAGAGAGAGAGAGAGAGAGAGAGAGAGAGAGAGAGAGAGAGAAGAGAGAGAGAGACTTTATTAAGGATTTGGTGGCTAAAGAAATGATTGCAAAGAGCTGAATTCATACTCCCGTTTTCAAATAAAATTCCCCCTTAAAAAAAAAAAAAAAAAAAAAATGGGGAATAAAAAAAAAGAAAAAAAAATGTGAAATTTAACTTTAATTATATTTTAATATATATATTTATATATATAATATATATATTATATATATATTATATATATATATATATATATATATATATATATATATATATATATATATATATATATATATATATATATATATATATATATATATATATATATATATATATATATTACCATTTTGGTTGATTTCGATGATCATCATCCCAGATGACTTTCCTACAGTTCTCAAGATTCTGTATTACTCGCTGTAATCGCTACTGCCTTCTTCGCCTTAAAACTCCAGAAAATCGTGTTTCACATACTTTATAACGGAATAGCTCAAAATCTATTCCTTTAGAATCCAAAATCTTCCAAAGGTTAACAAATTTTCTGGTTCATCTATCTGAGGTTCCTTTCAATTTTTGTATAAAATGCATATCTTACTTTGATTCTTTCTTTTTTATATCCTCTTGTTTCTGCTAAAGCTCAACACCCAACTCTAGATTTCTCCTCTAATTATACTTTAGACGATTCGAAGTTATTCTTCATTCTTCACTTTAGCATTTATTCTCTTAGCATAATAATTTCTTCAATATATTTTATTTCAGCTCTATCTGAGCTTAACACTAAGAAAGCGTATGGTCCTGACATTTATTTACGCTTAGCATAATAATTTCTTCAATATATATAATTTCTGCTCCATCTGAGCTTAACACTAAGAAAGCGTATGGTCCTGACATTTCATTTTTGTGGCCCTTAGAACCTTTGCTTCCAAGTGTCACTCAAGTCTGGTAAATTGTTTCATCTCTGTCAGTTAATTTCGAGTATTTAGACCTTTCCCTCCTGCTGAATGCGTGCACCCTTTCAACCTGAGCTTAAAATGCGAGTTCCTCTCAACCCTCTAATTCCGTTCTTTCTGCATCCATTTTGAATTGAAAGATCTTAAAATAAGAAAGGATATACCCACTTGTTTTCAGGCTTAAAGAATGAGATTCCAGATGCTTATATTTCACCCCGAAATCGCGTTAAATCTATTCTCCGTGACACTACTACCTCCTTACTATATATAAATCTCTAGGGCATTTTTTCTTACTCCATTTCTGATACACTGCTAAAAACGTATCCTTACTACTTTATCTTCTTCATCTTTCCCTTTCTTTCAACTTAATTATGCTTAATAATGTAATTTCTTCTCAAGATTATTTCTCTTATCTCTCTAAGATTAATTTTAAGAATGCAAATGCAGCTGAAGGGGTCACTCATGTAATTCTCTAAATTTTCTCTTCGGAGCTTGCCTTTTGCCTTGGTAAATTGTTTCGTCTTTGATTTTTAACTCCAATGTTCCTTCCATACTGGAAACGTGTGCTCATTCAACCTTTTAAAAAAGGGAGTCCTTCCAGCTTTCTAATTATCGTCCTATGACTTAAGTATCTATTCTCTACAAAGTTTTTGAATGTTGAACTCTTGAAATAAATAACAGAAGTTTGAAATTTAGCTTTGGGCCAATCTGACTCTGATTTTTCTCGTATTTTAATACACCAAAGACTCAGATTCGCCATGTTTCTACTCCACAGCATCTCTCAAACAATTAAAATAACATTGAAAACACAATTCAAACTTTCTGGTTTAATTTCTGTTCTTTTCAAAGTTTTCAAAGTTTTCAAATTTACACTATACCGGAAGGTTTGAAAACATCTTAAATACTCTTATTTTCACAGATAACCAATCTGGTTTCTTTAAGAAACACTCGTCTGATAATCTTTTTCTCTCTCTGACTCTTGGTCTTCTTCTCTTCTGTATTTTTTTTTCTTATTCTGCAGCGCTGGACTATTCAAAACTTTCGATAGAGTCTGTCACAAAGCTTCAAGAGAGTCCAATCCAGTCGCAACCAGCAGATGCTGAAGAAAGTTGATCTTGAGGCACCTGACCTCTATTCCAACTAAAATACAACTTTTTCATCTATCTATTTGACATAATCTTCCATGCAGTTTCAACATTTTTAAAGCATACGATTCAAATCGAAGCCACTACTTAATGAACTTGGTACTTCATTTTTAACTGATCTTTCATGACAAGATCACATTTTCACTCTGGTGTGTGTGTTTAGGTGATTTCAAAACTTTTTCACTTTCACCTTGTTACCTGCCTCCAGTAGGTGTTCTTTCCACCCTTGCATACACTATCGAGTATAAACCATGTATCTGGACTTCTATGGTTGATTCACTCACATAGTTTTCTTTAAAAGGGTGGATTCTAGAGCTTTTCGTCTTGCTGTCATTTTAACTATCAATTTTTCTCTCCAGTCAACCCAATGCTGCCCTTTGAAATGCTGCTTCACCCTTCTTATCATCATTACAACAGAGACTGATTTAATCGTGTGCTTCGTCCTTCTGCGTGAGTTTGTATGAGATTCATCTTACAGTACAGTATCATCCTTTTTTCTGTACCTCATTCTGACTCCAAACTTACCTGGAAAAACCTGGAACACGTCCTTCTTTTTTTTCTATCACTAATACCTTCAACTTTCACAATTTCAAAACTGGATTGTACGTCATATCAACCCTTAATTTATACCTGATTTTGATTTTACTTAACCCTTGTA